>BQNB010118614.1:0-20960 GCA_026074375.1 Tanacetum coccineum | reverse complement strand
AAAACCGGTTTTTTAAAAAACCGGTTTCGGTTTTTCGACCGGTTTTTTAAAAAACCGGTTTTGAATTTGCATCTCTACTTGAGACCACGAAACGCTGTAGTGAAGCCCAAATACCCTTACTCTACAACAGTATGATTCATGCCTTATCGATAATTTAGGAAATATGAGTTGAAACAACCAAAATATTCTTAATCGCATGGGACTTGACTTTCTATAGTTAGTAACCAATCATTGTTGTAAAATAAATGTATCATTATTTTTAATAGCCCTGGCAGTAAAATATTTGTTTGATAGAGACGTGCTTCCTTAAAGTTTCTCGATATTGAAATGTATCTAAACAAGATTTGGCTACCCGCGCTTCGCTGCGGCGCGTTTTGTATAGAATGTTTTTTATTATAAAGGTTTAAGAATATATATTGTGCACGCTTTAAATAAAACTGACATCTTATAGGATCCGGATTTATATTTAGGGGGGGGGGGGTTAACTTTTAAGTGTTTTCGACTAAAAGTGAAACATTCAAAAATTGAATTAGAAAAGTGATTAACTTTGAGGGGTACGTATATTAAAAAATGAAAATATACTAAAGTGTTTGGACTAAAATTGAAATTGAGTTTAACGTTGAGGGGGTTGTTCCAGTTAAGAAATGGAAACAATGAGTGTTGTACAAAAACACGAAAAATGACAGTAACTTAACTTTGAGGGGGATCTTAATGAAAAATGAAATATTACTAAGGGTAGCGAATTGTGTAATGTGTGTCAAGAATCTCACAGGTTTTCAGATTTGTATATGAAGTAAAATAGAAAGATAGGTATGATACTTATAAAAGATTTGTTTGGGTTTATAAATTGAGGTTTTGAATTTTTTATAAATAGTGAAAAAAGACAAAAAAATAAGAAACAAATTAATATGTAGAAATATTAATTAAAGATAAGAGAACAGTAAAATCATAAAAACCTAACCCGAATGACATTTCATAGTTATTTCTATAAGTTTCAACACAACTAATCATTCCAAAAATCAACAAAATTTAATAAAAACAAGACACGTTATAATGAGAAATATTCATACTCTCACATAACTCCCCAAACCTTCTAACAAACCAGCCCCCAAATATTTTTATGAACTCAAAGATCAAAATAGTTGATTAGTAACTTTGAGAGGGGTTTTTGTTAAAAATAAAAAGTGATTATTATAATGAATTTTTTATAATATTTTTTAGTCAACTTGGTCAACAAATGTATAATAGAGGTAATATATATTTTGTTTCAATTCTGTCAATTTTGACATAGAACCTGTAGGATGACGTTATCTATGAAATAAAAAATATATATATTTTACTTGAAAGTCTCTCAAGTAGAATGAGATCACCTAAAAAATATATAGTTTGACAACGTGTTAATACGCATTGTTTTTTATAAAATTTAAAAACATTTTTACCATTCGCATTCCCCCCTCTCAAAATCTGTATAAACGGAGAAAAACTAGGCTCATACGTTATTGCGAGTTTACGTAAAGAGTGTTGATATATATGTCTAACAAGTAGACCTAAAGCAAGACCGTCTAATTGATTTTTGAGGGCCTATGCCATTTTGATTATATAGGCCTTTCGAACAACTGAAAAATTTGAAGTGTATGTGAACATAAGTACAGAAAAAGATAAGTATTGGACAACATAAAAATAATTGTTTGTGACGTATCTAAATTTCTCAGATTAATATTTTGGGCTAAGAAAATAAATTTGACTAATTTTAACAGCATCCTTTAAATTGGTTTAAAAATGATAACTCTATAAATTGCATATGACCATAATTAAAAATAAAGCCAAAATACAAGGAAGAAAGTGTAAACAGTGCAAACCTTAGGGTGCAAAGTGACATTACTGATAATAATCATCTCCCTCAACCCATCCGTATATACAGTAACTAGATACAACTTGTTTTTAGTTTCTTCCTCAAATCTTTTAAAAATGATATGCTTATGAATTAAATAACGTCAACATATTAAATCTAAGAACACATTCTCAAATTTTCCTGAAACCCGAATCAATTCAGCCCTGCGTTATAACAGCGGAGGCCCTAAAAATTTTGGGGCCCTATGCGGTTGTGCACCCTGCACACCACAAAATATGGCCCTGACCTAAATTTAAGTCTAATCCATTCATTTCATGATAAGTGTACTACGCTTATTCTTTTTTATCATTTTACGCCAATCATTTTTTCAAATGCACCAAATCATTTTTCTTACAGTAAAAGCTCTTTTTTTTTAAATTAAATTGCTCTCGCATTACAAAAAAGATACTCCTCCGTCCCAAAATTATTGTCCCCCGACAAAAAACACACAGTTTAAGAAAAGTGCATTTATTACTGCTTTATCTTTATTACTTTTTGGCAGAATGACATTTTTACCCTTAGCTAATTAATTAACGTCTTCTTTAATGTTTATAATTATAATTTCAAATAAAGGTAATATAATAAACTTGATAAAACTTCCTTATCTATTTTTAGTAGTGGACAATTAAATTAGGATATCCCAAAAAGGAAACGTGGACAATAAAAACAGGACGGATGGAGTATATAATATCGGTTTTCTAAGTTTCCGTTTTCGCCCAGACTCGAACCCTAAACTGATATATATATATATATATATATATATATATATATATATATATAGAGGAAGGTTAAAATAAAAAGACAAATATTCGTGAGAAGGATAAAAAGAAAACTTTTTTAAAAAAGTTCTCGAAAAATTCCAAAAAAAATTCATTAAATCAGGTATGTTGGTGCATAAAACTTTTGTAAAAGAAGTTTTTCTAATTTTGAGTTTTTATACTTTTTTTTAATGCGCAAAAAAAGAAATTTTGATGCACAAAAAATTTTGATGCACAAATTTTTCGACTTGTTATAATTTGATGCGCAATAAAATTTTGATGCAAAAAGTCAAAAGAAGTTGGGTACAAAAACGAATTTTTGATGCACAAAAAACCGATTTAATGCACAAACGTTTTTTTTCATAATTTTTTTTCGGAAAAACTATCCACTTTTAGAAAAACTTCCTTTACAACTTTTTCATGCACCAACATACACGATCTTGTGGAATTTTTTCAGAATTTTTTGAGAACTTTTTAAAAAAAATAAATCTTTTTATCCTTCTCACGAATATTTGTCTTTTTATTTGATATTTATCCTATATATATATATATATATATATATATAGAGAGAGAGAGAGAGAGAGAGAGAGAGAGAGAGGAAGAGAGAGAGAGAGAGAGAGAGAGAGAGAGAGAGAGAGAGAGCTTTTTCCTAAAGGGTTGACTAGGTTGACTTGCGGGGATTTTATATTTGATATTTTATTATACTATTTTATATATAATTACCCCTAAAAAGGTGATTATCATCTTTTTTTAGTAATTTAGATCAAATATCTTTTAGTTTATCTAAATAATACATGCTCCTAAGTGCTAAATGCTAACATATTTTACATGATGATTGCATTTAAAATTATCACATTTTGTAAGCGTCATTTTACATGACTTACATGTTAATTGTGCACCTACACTATGTTAGTTTAATGTATGACAATTTATATTTACATGTCATATAGTCTTACACATTAATCTTGTTGATTATTGTGTTGATGCATGCTTAGATAAACTTACATGCTTAAATCTATATATCTTATGCATTTAGGTATATATCTTCTCACACTAGAATATTTTTCTTCGCGTCCATGTCACAAATGTAAAAATTCAAAAGAGTCATAAAATGGTTTTATATCTCCTAGAGTCTTCACTCACACATTCTCTTAATCATCATCTTGCTTTCTTCCTAATAATCCACTCTTATGTCAAGACAAAGTTAGATACAAATCTAACACTCCTCCTAGTAGGTTTGACAACTTAAATATTTCATCAAAAATATTCAAGTATCTTTAACTTGCGACCGCAAATGTTAAAGGTCATATCCAAAAATCCGTATTCAAGCCTTTTAACAACATAAGCTATAGTGCTTTCTTTTTCTCTTCGACGAAAACATCCTTTACTATTCGACGAAAACACTCTTTGTCTTTCGATCACACCTCTTCCTTCTCACTCAACCACGCCTCTTCAACCATAGAGATGGCTAATCTCTTTCCTCCACTATTTTTGCTACCACCTTTAAGACAACCGTATACCTCGTCGTGTGATTGTTCTATGAACATTCGCAATGATCGAGAAGAGCTACATAAATTTTTGAGTATAGTTTATCGTACGCTAACCACCATCCGTCTTGACATTTTCAAGCTCGTCGTCTCTATCTTCATTTGTTTTCTTCTTCTTTATTATTATTAATATTTTTTTTTGCGTACGAAACACACCGATGATACGTCATCATTTCCTTCGGGACAATGTCCAAAAGGAAACATCACCATCGAAAAGGTTGCATCTGAAGATAACATCGCTGACATTCTTTCTTTACCCCTCAAGCGTGAATCGCTAAATTATCTTCATCAAGGTTTATGAATGATGGAACACATTCCATAAATCGTTCTCTTCTTTTCTTCTAGTTTTGATTCTAGTCCGTTTCCATTCTGTGTCGTGACAACTTAACGACTTCATCTGAAGTACTTTAAGTATTTTTAATTAGCGAAATGCAAATTAAAATGTCACTCTTTTTGAAAAATTCGTCAATTTCCCTAAACATCCCTCCTGTTGGCGGTCCGGCGGCCCCCAGATATATCTGGGACCATCGGTAACAGTCTTAAGATATGTGTCATTTCTTTTTCAAATCATAAAATGAACATCATTTCTCTCTCTCTCTTCTGCTATGAGCTGACGTCTACTCTACACCCAAATCTATGTCCAATGTCTCTTTATAACTCAGTGGGTCATCCTCATATCTTAACACTCATAAGCATCATTACTTATGTTGTTAATAATCAAGTGAATTTCAAATTGAAATGCGTCTCATTCTCAAACACAATCCTTACAATCGTCATACTCATAAATTGGTTCTCACTTCTCGTAAACCTCTTTTCTCACCTCGAATGGTCTTTTTACTTCTAAACGGTTCCTCTCTTTCTTAATAGTCTTCTGACTTCTGATCGTCATCTCACTTCTAATAGTCTTCTTACTTTTGATGTTTCTTCTCACTTCTAAACGTTCCTTTTCACTTCTAATAAGTATCCTCAATTTTAATGTCTCTTCTCACTTCTAAATATTTCTTCTCTCTTTTGATAGTCTTGTTACTATTAAAATTCCTCCTATATCTCGTGACAACTTAATTATTTCATCTAAAATATTTAAGTAATTTGTGAAATGCAAATGTCACTCCTTCGCAAAACTTTCCACTTTCTAGAAAGTGAAGAACATAAAGAAGATATTCTATCTTCAAGTGTTATTGAGTCACCACAATGTTGAGTCTCTTGAAAGAACCACCTTCTCATTTCATATACCCACCTTTGTTCCTCAACACTGTCAACCAATAAAACACCAAACAAACTTTTGATTTTCCAATCATCCACCTTTGTCTCGATAGGATCACTTGCATAATAATTGTTAGTGCAAATGATATATCAGTCATTTTTAACAACCTCTTGTCAACACCTTCCCTTTTTAGTCTCACTCATCCTTCCTCCATTTTCGGCTCTATGGAATCATTTTCATTCTCATTCAATAGCATATCGTCTCGATCCTTATCTTATTTTTCCTTTTATCCCTTTAAAATATATATTTTGGCATGTTTCACCAAGATATTAAGTGTCATTCATCTACCTTTAAATGGCCTGTCTCATAATATTTTTGTGTCAATCAATAAATGAATCCCATTCTCATTTATTAAAGTTCGGTCGAATCTTAGGCATTTGACATACGTCTCGAGTCTTTTTATTTTTATCATTTAGGTTGTTGATTTTTAAATAATAGTTGCATGCGTCTAGTTTCTAATTCTTTTTCAAGGTGTCATATTTTAGAATAAAAATATCTAAATGTGATTTCTAGTTCCATGCTAATATCTTGCTATATATATATGCACTTGTCTATTAACTTTGTTTTGTAGCACACATCTATATCTTGATTCCTTGGTGCCCCAAACAAGGAGGAGCATACACCAAGGGGGAGCACTTGCAAGTATTCTACTCATTTAAATCGCATCGAACTTCTTGAGCATCAATGGTAATTTATTTGATCCATAGATCCGTTAGAGTCAATATACAAGGAATGTAATTATCATGGGGATGTAATGAGCAAGGGGGAGCTCGAAGATATGTGGATAAATATTATGGAGATGGTTAAACCGTGATGATAGAAGACTTTGCTGGGATGATGCAAGCTTACCTTTATAGGAATATAGGATTGAGGATTATAAAATACGATGAAGGGCTCATTCATACTCCAAATACTTCACCTCATCCACTTTAAAACCACCTCAACCTTATTTCTCATGTTTTCTTCTCATTCCTCCAACCCATATACATGGAGCACCTACCTTTTCCTCATTCCTTCAACCTACACATTCGAAGTACCCACCTTCTTCTCTTGCCTACTTCTCACCTCTCATGACCTTTTCTAAACTATCCAAAGAAACACACAAACACCCTCACCTTTACTTCTCATATCTTCTCCTTATACCTCAAACCTATATACTCGAAGCACCTACCTTCTTTTCATTCCTCAAACGTATATGCCCGGAGCACATACCTCTTCTCATGTCTTCTTCTCAAACCTCCAATCTATATGCTCCAACCATTATCCACAAAATACCTTTTTGCTTCGACAAAAGGGGGAGAACGGAGTGTAAACGAGTAACTTTTAAACTTTACTATGTGTTATAGTTCACATAGTTTGTCATCATCAAAAAGGGGGAGATTGTTAGTGCAAATATTACGATATTTAATCTATACAATCTCTTTATGTTTTGGTGATGACAAACATGTGACTTGTAATACATAACCTAAAGTGCGCAAGTTACTCGTAATCACAAATCATCAATGCATACATGCATCAACATCTCTCGACATCTCAAGTATGCATCAAGACGAACATTGGTTTACACCCGACGTAAATCACATTAGGTATGTACAAACAAATCATTAAACATGATTAGTGATCAAGAAAATAATTTTTCTTATTAATCCATCACATTTCTACAAAACTATATTTTTACAAAATACACAAAATAGTTTTGCTAAATAAAAACAAAAATAATGTTTTATTTAAAATTCAAATTTTGAATTCAGTCCCCCCCCCTTCAAAACTAAATACAACTCAGCCAGATAAACCTACCCACAAAAGGACAAAAATCAGAGCGTCAGTCTAGGGGCGGCCCCCTTAGTCCCTAGGGCGGCCCCCATATATATATATGGGACCGCCGGGACCGCCACCAGCTGACCGTTGGATTTCCCTGCCTATAAATACTGCACTCTCTCCGGTAGAAAATTAACCCTCTTTGCATAGATTTTTTAAAATTCCTTTCTCTCTCTAGAATCCCCTTTCTCTCTCTAAATCTCTTGATCGCTAACATAGTTTAATCTTGTTTAAATGTGATCCAATCTTCTATCCTTTCCTTCTTCCCTCATGTGCAAGATAAGAACTTCGGTCATCTTCAAGATCCGAAGTTATGTAGTCTAGTTAGTCCATTTGTAACATTTGTTACATATAGATCAAGTCCATGTATTCCAATCTTTAGTAGTGTGTAGATCTAAATGATGTATATATTTTTGGATGGGTTGATTGTGGGTTGGTTATTTTAGGCCTTAAAATACATTGGTGAAGTGGTAGGTTGGTTCTAGTTAAGATTAGGACTCGACATTTAGCTTAGTGTCGGAAAATATTATAAGCGACGCGGTTTATGTGTTTAGGCCATAAAACACAAGGTTTGTTATGTTGGGCCATAAAACATAACGGGTTTGGTTGTACCCGAAGAAGAACTCGACATCTAGCTTAGTGTCAGAAAATAATGTAAGCAACGTTATAAGGTTTTCTCCGCCGAAAGGGAGCTTGTTGATTAGTGAAGTAACTCTCGAGTTGGATACTCGGGGAGTGGAGTAGGGCGAAAAGGAGCTTCGTGACCGAACCACAAAAAATCATCGTGTCCGATTTGCATTTTATTTTACCTTTCTCTTTACTTATGTCTTTACATTTATCACCTTACTTTTACACTTGCATTGCGCTTATGATTGTGTGAATTGTTGTGTATATTCTTTTAGTCATGGTTGAGTAGCTCTTTGTAGTAAACATTGTGAGTGTGGATATATTGGTAGAATATCAACACTTCTCATATTGCGTCAAACTTGATTGGTGATTTGATACAAATGATCTAGTCCGAAAACCTTTTCTGAAGGCGGTCCCTTTAAATAGGGCGGCTCCCTGATGTATTAGGTGGCCCCATATATTTATGGGACCGCCTGCAAAGAGTGAAATAATAACTGATACAGAAGATCTAATGTTTTTAAAAGGAAACGTATTCACCCCCCTCTACGGTTTGCACATATGTGATTACGTGCTCATGTGATATTATATGATAATGCTATATTGCGTTGATGGGGTCATATGTACTCCGGAGTATTTTCGCAACCGGTGGTGCATTATTTAATGAGACCAGGAGGCCGACGTGTATTCTTGTTTTGTGTAGCGATGTGCGCTTCGTTTTGTTGGTAAAATCACCTAATTAAGTTGGGTTGATTTTCTTCATGAAAGCCTTCCTTTTAGGAACGGGGTGATAAATTTTGTCGGATAATTCCGCGGCGTATTTTGCCTCTTATGATAAGAGCGATTGTAATTATATTTTGATCTTGTTGGTATAAATTACCATTCGTCATGTTGACTTTCCATCCGTGATGGTCAAAGCGAGCAAAGTGTCGTGTATTCGTTAAGTGCGAGCGTGCGAATCCGTGCGATGACAAAGGCCCAGTCTCAACGCAAGCGAAGTTAAGATGAGTAAGAAAGGACGAGCACCGGGACGACGCTCCCTTTAAGTTGGGTGAAATGTAACAACCCGAGTTTTATGACGCGACGACGATCACGACTTTGACTTCATAACTATCATTTTATAAGTTCATGTGAACGAACATCGATATCTAAAATTTTATTTGTCATGAATAGTTATTTTCTTATTTTACTACGAATGGAATTTTAAAAAATTATTTTGTCGTTTTGCGAGTCAACGTTTGACAGCGCGATCGTTAAATGTTTTGGGCTTCATAATAAATTATGACGCGTCTCGTTAACGTTTTATTTTTGTAAATTATATTTTTACGGACTCCGTCGCCTTTTGTTCCTCGACTTTGGCCAAAGCTCGCGTTTAAGGTTTACATTTTATTTAAATGGTGACAAGTGCTACTTTTAATTAATGGTTTACAAGGATTATACTAGTGAATAAATTCAAAAAAAAAGTATGATGAGCCCTCCCCTAGCCCTCCATAGCCGGCTACAAGGCAACACACACAAACCAAACCTTTTTTTGAGCTCCCATGTATAATCATTACAAGGTTACTTCCAAGGTTTATAACCCCTACATATTCATAAGTAAACTCCTAGTTTAAAAATTGGTTTCTCTCTTTTCCTTGTCCTTCTTGCTCGGCCGAAAACCCTCACACACATACAAAAACCATTTTCAAGTTTTGATTATTGAAATCTATTTAAACATCACTCAAACAATGATTTAAATCAAGAAAGAGCCAAATCTATTTAAACATCACTCAAACCCACACACCCTTGCCCTTTGATTTTTTTCAACTATCAAAAATAGTTTAGATGATGATGTCTTAGTCATCTAAGGTGAAAAAGGTTACATGCAACAAGATTTATGCATGTTTAGATTTCGAATAAAATAAGAAGGTTTGAGTTAGTAAAAGGGGTTTTGATCAAGGATACTACTCAGGACTGAGTCAAGGGTTCCAGGGTAAAGCTATGTTGACATCTTGATATTTATTAAATAAGGTTCCCAATAAAAGGAACATGGTAACCCCTTATGAACTCTGGACTAAAAGGAAACTAAACCATGAACTTACCTTCAGGGTTTGGGGTTTGTATGGCAGTGTAAGTATCCTGATTCCAAAGCTGAAAAACTTTAGGTGAAACAAGGCATTGAATGTACTCTTTTGTGGATATGATGAGCATTTACAAGAGGCTTTTAGGTTTTATGTTATTGAACCTAATGAATCCGTTTCAATTAACTCAATAATAAAAATCAAGGGATGATTCTTTGATGAGAATAGATTCTCTTCAGTCCTAGACCAAGGCCTCAGGATTCCTAATGGAATTGAAGACATTGGTGGTTCAGTGGTTCCTAAAGAGTTTACTAAAGAGGTTGTTCAACAACCTGAACTTGTGCTTAGAAAAAACAAAAGGAATAGGACCCCAAAGAAATTTGGACCTGAACTTCGATTATACTTAATTGAAGGAACAAGGGATGAGGTCTCTGACCAACACTCTTATTGCTTTAATTTTGATGATGACCCCAAGACATTTGATGAAGCAATAAATTCTTAGGATGTTGCTTTCTAGAAAGAAGCAATCAATGATGAGATGGATTCCATCATGGGCAACAACACTTGAGGGTTAGCTGATCTAGCTCCAGGTTGCAAACCTCTTAGTTGGAAATGGATCTTTAAGAGAAAACTAATGGTAGATGGAACTATTGAAAAGTTTAAGGCAAGACTGGGCATTCAAGGCTTCAAACAAAAGTCAGGGATAAACTACTTTGATATTTATGCTCCAATGGCACGTATCAGTACCATAAGACTACTAATTGCTATGGCGTCAATTCACAATCTGATTATTCATCAGATGAATGTGAAGACAGGTTTCTTGAATGGTGAACTAGAAGAGGAGGTTTATGTGAACTAGCCTCAAGGCTTCATCATGGCTGGCAATGAAAATAATGTGTGTAAACTGATTAAGTCCTTATATGGACTAAAGCAGGTACCTAAGCAATGGCCTCAAACGTTTGATGAAGTGGTTTTGTTTAATGGTTATTTACTTAACCAAGCTAACAAATGTGTATATAGAAAATTTAATGAAACTGGTAAAGGAGTCATCATTTGCCTATATGTTGATGATATGCTGATCTTTGGCACTGATCAAGTTCATGTTGACCTAACAAAGGAATTCTTGTCATCAAGGTTTTCTATAAAAGACTTGAGGCAGGCTAATGTTATCCTTGGTATGAGGATTAAACATGAAAGTAATGGGATATCAATTTCTTAGTCTCATTATATTGAGAATGTACTAAAGAAATTCAATTACATTGATTGCACTCCGGTGAGTACTCCTATAGATACAAGTGAGAAGTTGATGCCTAATAATGGTCAGGATATATCTCAACTTGAGTATTATAGGGTGATTGGTTGCCTGATGTATTGTACCAGGCTTGACATAGCTTTTACAATGGGTAAATTGAGCAGGTATACTAGTAATCCTGGTACTCAGCATTGGCAAGTAATTTAGCGGGTACTGAAGTACTTGAAGAAAACCATGGACTATAATTTGATATATACTGCGTATCCTTCGGTCTTAGAGGGATACACTGATGCAAGCTGGATCAGCAATACTGAAGATAATTTTCTACCAATGGCTAGGTATTCCTGCTTGGTGGAGGTGCAATCTCCTGGGCTTCTAAGAAACAAAGTTGCATCACTGGTTCAATGGCTTTAGCAGCTGCTGGTAAGGAAGCTGAATGGTTGAGAAACCTGATCCTTGAGATTCCATTGTGGTCCAAACCTATAGCACATATATCTATCCGCTGTGATAGTGCTGCTACATTGGCAAAGGCTTATAGCTAAATGTACAATGGGAAGTCTAGACACTTGGGTGTTAGGAATAACATGATTTGTGAATGGGGTGGTATCTATAGAGTTTGTGAGGTCTCAACAAAACTTAGTTGATCACTTGACGAAGGGACTGGCTAGAGACTTGGTTTTAAAGTCTGCTGAGGGGATGGGTGTAAAGTTCAACCAAGTCGTTGAATGCTAGGACACCCAACTCCCTACTGAGGAAACTTGGTAGTTGAGTTCAATATGGAAAGCTGAACGTTCAGTGGACTGAAGCACATGTATTTACAGTCATCCCAAGGATGTGCTTGAAACGTGCTGAAAAGGAGGATGAAGTCTTTACTTCTCAATGGTTAATTTCTTTTAAAAAGTGCTTAGCATGAGCATGAATAAAGAGGAACCACCTATGTAAATGTTGAGGTTTTGCCGCTTCAGGGAGCATGGACTTTGTCTCTTACAACATTTATGAATTAGATATGGACACATGGTTTGTATAGTGTCAGGAGTTTTTAAGTGTTTGAAAACTTGTGTGTATTTTATCTTTAGGTATTCAAATGGGTTGAAGGGTTCAATTCTTAGAACACCCTGGTTCTCGAATATTTGAACGTGTAATCTACTAAGATGGAAATTCAATCCTCGTGACATTTTCATGAATGCACTTGGTTTGTTTAAAGTTTAATTTTCATGCAAGGAATTGTACTAAATTGGAGAGGATTGTTAGAAATATAGTTAAATTATGGGTTTAGTTCATACCAGGTAATGAGACTGGAGGTACGAAGTGTACTCCCATAGGTCACTGAACACCCTGACTCAGATAGTAATAAAAGGGAATTTATGTCGCTGATGAAGTTCAGTGACTCACTGAATGATATTCATCAGTCTGATGGCTTCAGCTTTGTACTCCCTTAGTAGTAAGCTGAAGGATACCATCAAGGAGTAATCCATCAGGAGATGTATCCTCAGTGGGTTAACTCATCAGTGCGTCTCTTCAGTTTGAACCTTCAGCTGGTATACTCTTTAGTGAATTCAACTAACTTGTAACAAATTTGACCTGTTTAAGTGTCAAGTTTGACTGCAATTAATGACCACGTTTAATTGGTCATGTAACCACTAATTCTATAATCAAGGAGTCTAATTATGAAAGAGATTATATCTCCTATAATCTTCCATAATTCTTTGACTAGAGTTTGAGTATTTCTCCTATAAATAGGAGATCACAACTGCATAGGAAACATACAGAAAACATAAACACTTAGAATCGAAAGGTTCTTAATTTGTGCTTAAAACAAAAACAAACACTTGGTTTTATCCCAAACCCAGGCATAGGGTTGAATAATCTTATTTGGAAAGTGATTACACGACTTCAAGTGATATCTGGTAAACATCTTTGGTAATTAGCTAGACTATTGATTATCTTCACCTTGTTCTGGGCCAACCACAACCAACATTTTTTATTTCTTCTCAAAATAGAGTTTAGTAATATGAACTTGGTTAGGTGAAATTTTCATTACTCTAGATTATTAATGATGAAGCATGATACCTCACTTGTATAGATGGAATTTCTACTACACTACTCAATATTCACACTTAACAGTTAAGTCTATCACAATTTTAATGAAAAAAGTAAACACGTTATCTTCAAAATTATTCTCCAGTGGTATAACTGTCAAACGAGGGTAGAAACGATTGAGTCACACACGAGCCTGAGAAAGCTCGAACTCAGCTCATTTGAGTTTATAAGGCTAAAGTTGTTTTCGATCCGATGGTTCGAGCTCGGCTTGTGTCATATACTTTACACGCTCGGATAAGTTCACTTTTATGATAGGCCCAAATGAAATAAAGCTCGACTCGAGCTTGTTTGATTAAGTACATTAGGCTTAAGCTCGTTTATTATGCTCGTTATATGTAAATATACATATGTACATATGCAATTATACGTATATGACATATGTTTACATATATAAACATAAATATTTTCTTAAGCTTGTATAGCTTTGTATAGGTTCGTGAGCCTAATCAACCTTAGAGTATATAGATCATCCTCATACTCTTTGATTAAATGAGCCTCAAATAAGGCTTGCGCTCGTCTAAGCTTGGCTCGTTCCAAGCTTGTTACAAGTTGGCCCCGAGCAAGTCACGAGTGGATTGCTTACAACATTTTTAGAGAACATAATTTTGATTTGTTATATTGCTACCGGAATGTACTGTTAAATGAACACGACGTAGTAAAAATCCCACTTAGAGGGTGTTTTGGGGTTGTGCTTGTGCTTATGTTTGAAAGTAAGGACTTATGATATAAGTTTGGAACTAGTGTTTGGATTTTTTAATTTTACAAAAAAATGCATTAATATTTGTAAGATTGTAATTTTAATAAAAAATTCAGTCAATATTATTTATAAAAGATTTTAGGTTATATACGAGAGTAATAAAGTAATTTTCATCTAATATCAATTAAATAATGCGAAATAAGTTGTTTTTGACCTACTTGTGAAAAACTACTTTTTTGCTTCAGAAAAAGCGAAAAAGTAAGCAATTGTTAGACGAAAAACTGCTTTTCGCTTATTTGGGTAAAGGGTTTCTCTGATAAATTTTACGTCAAAAAACGATTCAGTACAATAGATGTGAGTGAATCTCACATTCCCGTTAATAAGAAAACTACTTCCCTAAGGAAGATACAATTATTATTAGATTACAAATGGTGCCACAAACTGCTTTTACGCTTAAGAAAGACAGTAGCATTAAACTATAAAACATAAGCAATCCTAGACAAGTTTATTTTATCATTCACCACTTTTAATATTTTGAGGGTATTAAAAGTTTTGCCTAACCAAATTACAGGTATAGAATACATTTTTGATATTTTCTTTTTATGGTTTGTGATTCTTTAGAGGAATGCTACACTCATAAAATTTTTATAAAAAACATCGACACAAACATGTGTAACTTAATCATTGGGAGTGAAAACAAGAAAAAAAAAACTTAAAACTAATTTTTATCCGGATCACGACAAATGGTAGTTGATAATTGGAATTATATGTATATATTAATAATTTAAACAGACATTTAATTATATAAGTGTCACCACATTTAATCCCCCTAATATCTCATATAACTAGATGTCCATGTCAACGCATCACCTACCAAATTTTTTAACTACCATTACGACATGATATGCATATAGTTCATTATTCTGTTTACATATCAACTTTGTGTCACATATAGCTTAGTTAGTGCATGTATCTTTACTCCTTATAACGGATAAAACAGTTAATCTTGAATTTTTAACAATCTTGAAAAAAACTTGAAAAGTTGACAATGTATTTTAGGAAATGTTGAAAACTAATTTAGGTGGTTTAAATATTGGCTGATACGGCAAAAGTTTAACATAGACCTTTTTTTTAGCATACACTCTATGAACCCATCTCCACCCTCCATTTATCTATCATCTAAAGGCTAAGATAAATACATATTTAAAAAAAAACTGCCATGAACCACCAGGGCTAGACGTGGTCTTTTTTTTCCTTACAATTTTTGGTAACTGTTCGACACTACTCTCATTAAACACACACGCTCTCTCATTAAACACACACACACACACTCTACACCTACCAGATCAAAACTTACACAAACCCTAATTTTAGCCCTAAATTTTATGATTAATGGATATACGGGATGAAATAACATCGAGCAAGCGTAAATCAAAGGTCGATCTGTCATCTACTCATGGTGATGATCCCGATGATGGTAAAAAAATATATTTTATGCTTATTATGATTTTATGCTTATTTAGTGTTTATAATCTATTTTTAGTTTGATTATGCTTATTTGTTATGCTTATTTTCAATTGATTATCATTTATAGCAGTGGATGAGCCTTTATAATTGTTTGTTTATTTTATGTTTGATTCTATAACTGTGTGTTTTAGATTTATGCTTATTTGTATGCTTATTTTAGACTAGTTAATTTTTTATGCTTATTTTTATATTAGTTGATGTTTTATTCTTATTTTTTAGAATTTGTTGTGTGTTTTATGTAATTAGTGTTATAAGAATCACATGTGATTGGTTAGTTAGTTTTTGACTCCATATGTAAATCAGGATCTTAAATTTTACAAAATTCAGATTATAGTTGTTGCTATGTAGTGAATCAAATGTTAGTTTTTATGTTTATGTAGTGCAATTCCGGAATGGTTACATAATATATGAATAGTACTACTACTTGGTTTAAATTTTGCTCATATAAGGTTGAATGCATCATTTGATCTGTCAAAAATGAATGTTGTAATGTAATTTTAGGTCGGCAAAATTATTGACAATGGCTAGACTTGAATTATCGAGAGAGTTTGCTAATAAGATTTAATAGCTGAATAAAGTTAATTGAAAATGTGAAAAATACCAATTTCTAAGTTAAACGACTAATTTGGTACAACATGAATTGTGGTATGCCAATAGCCCCCCCATTAAAGTTAAAAGCACCCTGCTATACATACTTAGTCCGTGTACTAAGAAAGTGATTTAGCATCAGATTCTATTTTTAATTCAGCCGTAGGGATGTAGAGTTCAAATCAAGATTATGTTGTCACTATTCACTATTAAGGAGTGCCAATTAGCAAAATCTGAGTTCAACTTTGACGTTTAGAGATGGTTTTGAAAGACAAACTGAAACTTTCTTATATAAAGTTCAAGAATTTGGTACCCCTTGATGCTAGTTTAATTATCATCAAATTGGAAGTGATTGAAATTTTAGTCTTTTTGATCTATGTTTGTAAAGGGTTTATACTTGATGCTCAAATGCTCAATTAGCATTTATTTACCTTCAAATGCAGTTTTTGATTGTTGCTTTTCATCTGAAATACTAGAAGAAGCTGAATACAAGATTTACATGGGTGGCATTATGGCTGAACTCCAATACCACCATCCTTATTCTTGTTTCAAGTTTTATAACTTTAGATAAGGTGATAAACTGACTCAAGTTTCCAACATATTATCTTAGTATGATATACTAGTCGTGGAATACCCTCGGCAATATGAAGGGTACATGATCCATAAATTTCAGTGTGAAATTGGTGCTTGTGTGAGGTTATTGTAGTTTTGAAAGTGGCTGAGAACTTCAAATGTGCTCAGTTTCATCTTGGAAAATGTTGCTGAAGTTGAAATCATGCAAGAATACAAAAGAAATAAAAATCGAGTGAACCCGATATTGTAATCTTTCTATTTTGAATTTGACTATGATTTAGAAGTGTTATTGTATGTTTTTATCCAATGTAAACGATTTATATGCCGAGGAATGAGATTGCTGTGTTTTAACATTTGTATTCTTATTTTTTTTGCTAAATGTCATATTCTCATGTTGTATTCTAGGAAAGTTATTATATCTAGATCACATGTGATTTGTTTTGTTCACAAATCACATGTGATTTAGTTATGAATCACATATGATTTTGTATTAAGTTTTACAAGTTTCATAATCACATGTGATTATGGTAAAATCACATGTGATTCTCAGGATGAAACTTTACAATTTGCATTTTTAGTCAGTTAAAAATATTAAATCTACTAGTACATCAAACAAAAAGTATTCAATTAAACATAGATGAATTAAGATCCGCATAAGACTTTTTACAACAATGCAACAAAAATATAAAAAAAACAAAATCTAAACAAAGTATGATATGAAAAATGAAACTTTAAACAAAGTATGAAATCCAAGAAGCGATAGTCGCTTGTTCAACTACATCAATATCTTCAATCACATTTTTCGGTGTCCATGAAGGAGGCTTAGGCACTTGAACTTCAACTTCTCTTCATATCTCTTTGTGTTTCTTCTTAACGCAAGTGGTATTATATTGCTTCTCCAACGGCTCAAAATGTACTTTTTCCAGAATCACTTCAATATCACGGTTCTTCAAAACACACAATACACGTCAAAATAGAAATCCATAACGAAGAAAATGCCTACAAGTACATTCCACTGACCCGTTTTCAAAAGAACAAAAAACCTTATTACAGAACATAAAGAGGCACAAAATTAATACTTATGTTGGAATCACATGTGATTTACACAAGAATCACATGTGATTTACACAAGAATCACATGTGATTGTTGTAACAGATAACAGTTAATAAATATTTTTTAAAAGTGCAATTAAAGTACCTTGTATTCTGCTACATTGTCACATTCCTGCACCATCTCTAATCTTAACCATCTCACAACCCTCTTTCGTTTAAACTCTTATAATAGAACCTGTTACGGAAACACAAACAAAAACATGCAGAGGTAACAAATAACAAGAAACATGCAGAACTTTCTAAGACAGAAAACATAAATCTCAGAACCACCAACACCAATTCACCAAGCTTTAAAGGGTATCCTAAGTACCAGACAACATTTACAACCTTAATTCAAACACTCCATATTCAGCCTTATGCATCTACACATCACATAAATTGAACATTAGAGTAATATAACAAGTCACTCAGAAAGACATCATCAAGAACATTAAGATCACATAATAATTTTATAAAGATGGTACACCAGATAAAAATCACATGTGATTTACACAAGAATCAAACGTGATTTACACCAAACTTTTATAAAAATTACAGATTTAAGACAAAAAAACTTAGTTATGTCCAACACATCTAGTGTGTACCCATACAAAAATGACCCGTTACTTAACTTGTACCATAGTAGGTCAAGTGAACAATCCAGTTAACTTTGAACAACAAATAGATTCTCTTATGTATTTGGATCATCAACAACTTCATGCATAACCTCATTTCACAATCCACCACCTAAATTACAGCATCCAAACTCGAACATCAACTAACTTTGTTTCATTTAACTGATTCACATCACTTTTTTAGCAAATCTATTGAGATTTATGATGCAATCAATAAAAAATTGATCAAACTTTTGATAAAAATGCCCGTTCATAAATAAAAACTTACTAAATCATGTGTGATTATCATAATCTTATTTCATCAAACACATGGTGTGCATCAACAATCATAACAACAACAAGGATAAACACAACTACAACAACCTAACAAAATAAGCAGTAATAAGCATCAAAAACCTAAAAACCTAAAAACCTAAATAAGCAACGTCATAAGCAACATATAATAAACAAAATAAGCAACATCTACAAATAGTATCGAGAATCACATGTGATTTACCTTGATCAACAAATAGATTCTCTTATGTATCTAGATTATCAACAGCTTCATCCATAACCTGATTTTAAAATCTACCACCTAAATTGCAGCATCTAAAACTCGAACATCAACTAAATTTGTTTCATTTAACTGATTAACATAAAAATTTTAGCAAACCTATTGCGATTTATGCTGCAATCGATTAAAAATCGATCAAACTTTGATAAAAATAAATGTTTTTGATCGATTAACGATCTGCGATGATGTTTTGATGTTTCAATCGAAGTTGTTTCTTCAGTTTGATGATGGTTTACAATGAATCCATATGATCTATTATGCTACTATGTGTGTGTGTGTGTTTAGATCTATAACTTTTTTAGGGGGAAAATGAGGGTGTGTAGGAATTTTAGGTTTATATAATGGTTGATTTTGCCTTTGATGTGTAAATCTGTGATTTACTCACAGCCTTTGGATCAAAATGAAATGAGTGGATGTAATGAGTTCAATGGGTCTATAGAGACTATGGGTCTTAGAAGGATCTCAACTCTGGCTGATACTGTGGTTTAAACATTTGAATCGGCAAGTAAAAGTTAAAAACTAATTTATGTTTAAGAAATTATTTATGGAAACCAAAAAAAGTGTAATGCCAAACTTTGAAACTCCACGCTAGTGAACTAGGAAAGCACAAAGTAAACTAGGAAAGGCACAAGTCTACAACGTAAACTAGGAAAGTGAACTAGGATGGAAAATGGAAAACTTTGAAAGTCTACTGATGCTTCAAGGTAAACTAGAAAAATACACACATAATTGGAAAATATATTGTTGTATTATGGCTGGACATTACACGCCTTCATGGCTGGAAAATGGCATAATGCCATAATGGTGGGAAATTGTTAGTATTCAAATGTTTTTTTAGTAAATCATTCCTAAATTATATAGTGTGTTTATTACTTAGGTCAACTACATATTTTAGAATGAATGTGTATTATCTCTTCAAGCACTCCTATCATGGTTTTTAAATCAAATAATTCTTTAATATATACCACCAATTCTTTGATTGATTGATAACTCAAAATCAATTATGTGAATACATGATGCATGCGTTATGTCACTCAAGCTTATGTAAAGTCTATATATTGATCTGAAAAAAATGCATTTTTCTAACTATTACCAACAGGAAACGCATCCTTCCATTTCATATCAACATACTCTCCATGGTCTTGAACTCGTACAACGAGTATAAATGTATCCCATATAGGTACGTGCATTCCAAGTATATATGTTTCTTGCTTGATCAAGATAGGAAGGAGAAGTATCATTTGTGGATGTCAACCATGATACATAATAACAACATTTTTTTATAAAATGGCATAAAGTTGTAGTGTCTCAGATGAGTTTACTTTGAACCATACCTTATGTTTCCATCATGTTGTATTGATGTTTTCGCTTTTTGTCTTGCATTTTGCACATGTCAATACCCTATAATATGTCTTTTGTAGCATGTTGCATTATTAAAAAATCTGTTACTATATCTTCTATATTCTTTTCATATTTATCTACACTGATAATGCATATATGCCCTGGTAGAATATCTTGAATCCATGGACTGAAAGTCACATTATGACTTTTTGTGTTCTTTTTGTTGTTGACTATCCTTTTCTTTTTTTATCACAGTCCTCATATGGCTACTCAAAACAACGTGTATTAAGGCAGGACGACCCCAGATTGATAAAAAAACATTGAGTTAGTCGAAAGCCAATTATTGATGGACCAATGTCTTGAATATTATGACGGAAATTAAGCTTGATCGATTTATAGGAAAGCAAGCCTGCAAGAACCAAACATGGTCTATAGTAGGTTACTTGGTGGATAAAATGATGCTTGAAGATCCATCTTATTTGAGTATGATATCACTTGAGGAAGACGAGCAAATGAAGCCTCAAATAAAAATATGTGCTTCTTGCTTTTTAGTTTACTTGCAATATATATTACTATATTTTTCTTCTTTCGTTTTTTCTTTTAATTTAGTTTTCAGTTTTGGGGCAATTTCATATTTCCC
>BQNB010118613.1:0-20254 GCA_026074375.1 Tanacetum coccineum | reverse complement strand
TACCCAAATAAGTTTTAATAACTTAATTTACAACATTATCAATCATGTTCAATCATCATTCCATCATCATTTCATCATTGTTCTACTTCAATTATACAAGAAACGAATCCAAGAAACCCTAATTGTGCACTAATTATAACTTTGACCCGTTTACTCATTTTCTGACCATCTCATTCTCAACTAAGCAACCAAGAGTCATTTTAAACCTATAAAATGAGTTTACAAACCTTTATACATAATTAACCATCCTTGCTTCAACAATGTACGAGAATTACAAAGTTAGAAAACCCTAAAATCCTTATATGAACCCTAATTCCATGCTACGACTTATTCTTTCAATTTCAACCCATTTTAACTAAAACCAATGATCAAACTTCTTTGATAATACTTTATTTAAGTGTCTTCAGATCATAATCCATCACCCTTGATCAGTTATACACAAATACAACCATAAAAGCCATAAGAAACCCCTAAACAATCCCTAGTTAAACCCGAGACCTCAATCTCCATTTTTACCCTTTAAAAAAACCCAAACCAATTGCTAATATTTGTTAATACTTCTTATATCAGACCTTAGGGACATGTATTAACTATCCCTAATCCATTACACATGAAATAAAGGCTTGAAAACTTGTGAAACCCTAGTCGAACCCAAAACAGACCCGAACCCTTTCACCATCAATTTTGACCCATTTTAAACCATTCCAAGTGCAAAATTCTTATGTGAACCTCTTCTAGAAACCCTCAATCTACTTACCCAGCTGCTTAGACCATTCCTTGGTCAAATTTAAGAGCACATGGTCTCATGAATCTTCTTGTTTCTTCTTGTTGTAGCCGTGGCTTCCATCTAGGCCATCCACACCTTCAATCTAGTTTCTAGCCTTAACAAATCACCATATAGCCTCTCCTATTCACCCTACTGCTCCACATTCCAAGAACAGAACCAAAGCTTCCTTAGTCATCTATGCTTCATTTGAGTATAAATAGAGCTCTCTAGTCTTCATTCAAACTCGCACCCCCCATCTTCTTACTATAACCCTTAAGGCAGCAATCCTTTGCTCCCATATGATCCTAGGATCATTAAAGAAGTTCAAGAAGCGAAGCCCTGAAGAATTGAAGCCTCAGAGTAAAGATACAAGGCGTACGAGTGGAAATACTACCCGAAACGACCCATTTCCACCATTCTTGATCATTGACATTCAAACCCAGGTTCTGGATGTTCTACTTCTGCTCCTACACGTTTATAATGTTCATATGATCCTAAATAAACTCTTGTTAAAGTTTCATAACCCAATTCATGCTCATTTTCCATTTTGATCCAAAACCGTACACCCGAAACCCTAATTTCGCGTTTTTCTTAAAACTAAATGTTATAATGGTTAAATATTGTTATAACCTATCCTAGCATGCTTAACTAATGTTAAAATAACCACTTTATTGATTAATGAAGGAATTTGAACTTAAAACCTACGCGTTTACGTTTTGAAACCCTAATATGACCCGTTTTGCTTCCTAGCTTAACGAATCATTATTTTAAACTTGTGTTGCGTTAAAACTTCATATTTTAGTTTATTATAACTTATAAATGTCTAATCAAATGTTAAAATAAGCTTGCATGGCAATTTGGACATGTTTTGTAATTATAATCCATGCAAGGGGTATATATCGTAACTTTTAGAAACTTATAACTAAAAGGGCTAAGAGTGTCATTTTATCAAAGTTATAACTCCAGGGATCTATTATGTCACTTTTCAAACTCCAAGGTTTATTTTGTATATCAATAAAAGTTGAAGGACCAAAGTCGTAAAAATGCAAACTCCAAGGACCTATTTGCAATTTTCCAAACCCCAGGGTCTAAAATGTAAAAGTGTAAAATCATACTCAAAACATTACCAGACATAACTTTAATTAACGCTTCTCGTGCTTAACATTTCCAGATATTGAATAAAACGCTTAAAACCGATGATATCGTATCACAATACTAGGGAGCTTCATATTAAGAGGTTTCATCTTGGTATTACGTTCTGACTGAGTTGTTGGGTTTACAATTTAAAGTGCCCTAGCTCCTCAAACGTTTACTAAATGACTTCTGAATTATGATGGCCCGAACGGTGATGCAATAATTCCAAACTCTTCAATCAAACTCATAACTCTTAAAACCAAAGTTCTAAAGTACAATCTTCCTAAGACTTGACATATTTACTCAGGTTGCGTGACGTGGCTGTTTACTATCATTTTGCTATATCAACCTTTCCCGGTTAAGATTATGATAAGGTCGTCAGCTTTCATTTTGGAATATTTATTACAACCACCTATCAGGTCAGTTCATAGCCTCACTTTTTATCTCTTTAATGCTTTCATAAACCCGTGAGGGGGATACATGCTATAAATTATGAATACAAGTGTTTTTCCAGATTATATGCTAAACTAATATACCATTACAATTACTGTCTAAGTTACTTTATGCCAAAAGTCCCTCATTATCATGGACCATTAATTACTCTTCGGAGTGAACGCAAATATTGTGGATAGATCTATCGGGATTGACGAATCCTGTTTGTGTTAGCCGGATAGGTAACCAAACACACTATATTTGAATTTCATAGGTATATGGCAATTACCTACACCGGGGGCCATTATCTCTCTCTATATATATATCACATCATTTTGGATATATATATACACTAGTCAGTTTGTGTGCCATGAGCTTAGACCAGACTATACCAAACCAAACAAGACAATAACGCAGTAATACACTGTTACTATGATAATTGTATTCAATCATTACTAATAACGGGTGTATAATAACAATACCATTTTCTATAATAATTGTGTTTATACAATTATTACACTATGACTTGTATTCAAACTATTTATCACAAACCTATGAATTTCACTCAACCTTTGTGTTGACTTTTTACCATTTTTATCTCAAGTTATTGAGAAACTTATGGCATGGAGTGGCATGGACTTAAAGATGGCTAAAACTTGTTATCATTCACATTGTAACTAGATTTTGGGACCTACTTTTGTAAAACTCTGATTTGAAATAAATGATAACATATCTTTTGAATAAACGTCTCTTTTGAAGTCGTTTTTTATGATTATGATTGTTGTATCCATGAAGTAATACCCCAGATTAACTTCCGCTGCTATATTGTAAAAATGGGGGTGTTACACAACCTTACCATCAACAATAGCATGTATTTTCTTCACTGAATTGATTGTTTTTGAAGTTGCATTATTCCAAAACTGTTAAATGTAAGAAGCATAGATAGTGGGACTTACAGTGAGAGCATAGTTGATTAAACATTGTTAGGAATAAATCTTCACAAGTTAGTTCAAGTGGTTAGTACTACTCGGATTATAACTAACAATATTAACTGGGTTAGTACTGCTAGTACAAGATTAGTAATGCTAATGATAGTTAGTACTGCCAAGAGAAGATTAATATTGCTGAAGACTTAACACTCTCAGAAGAAGATCAAGATTACTTAGAGATAAAGATTAGAAGTTATTTATAGAATAGATTGTATCAGAATATTATATAAGTTTATGTTTATCTTTAGCATATCTTGTAAGCCGACTAGGACTCCTTAGTCTATAAAAGGAGGCTCTAGGGCATTAGTTGAGATATAAGTTTTCATAGTTGTCAAGTTGATTAAAAAGAAGCTTCAAGGTTGTAAACCCCACATACCAAAATCCCCCCTACTAAGATATGCCGGTTCTCACGCAATGCTATAATACACACTTAGAAAATCAATGAATCTTCAATCCCCCTCACTAATTAACCTTGAAGAATAGGTAAGTGTTTCATCATGGGGAATTAAAAGAATCAATACTTTGAAAAGTCCTTTTTTACCATTTTTAAATATTTACACTTATTACCTACACATATTTTTGTATTTTTCCTTTTTTCTTATTTTTTTTTTGTACTTTTCTTTTTAAGCAACTAACTAACATGCTTGGACTTACGTTATTTCATACTTTAAGGTCCATAGAACACGACGCACTTTATCTTAAAAATGCCCCAAAAGGATAAAATTGATCGTCCCTGACTTTTCACTTGTCCCAAACCAAGCTTAAAAACAAAATCACCATTAAATATAAGTTAAGATGCTAACACTACTCATACTTGTACCTTGTGAAACTTTTCGCTCCCGGCAATTATTATATCTTAGGTGAATGTGCTTATTTCAAATTTCAACCATAGATCAAACGTTTTGCAAAATTTCTATGCGTCACGTTCCACCCAAAAAGTAATGAGTTTGAAGGCGAGATCATCCCATGTAGCGACTTTCGTCTCGGCACATCCCAACCTTGCGGCTAAGTGACCAGCTTGAACACCCATACACAAAGACTAGTATCGGGACTACCACGGACTTCGATTCAACACCTTTGGATTTCCCGTATATACATAAAATCACAACTTAAAACGAAATAGTCTTAGTTCAAAAGCAAATTTAAATTTAAGAAAAAGAAATTTTACATATAATTATTAAATCACATTTACTACACTTAATATAATTACACATCCTTTAAACTAATGAAATCCTAGACCTTTTAGAAGGCTGCAACATCGGTTGTGAGCCGGCAAGATGGCAAAGTAACCTTTTTATCAGTCACGATAATTACTATGTGCCATTATTAGAAGACTGCAACATCGGTTGTGAGCCGGCAAGATGCAGTAAACTTTTATCAGCCGACAGTTTATTATTATTACCACATTTTCATCATTTTTTTAACATATAATACCACGATATAGAGAAAATTTCTTTTTAGAAAATTTAAGTATAAATTTGAACTAAAATTATTGATATCGACTATACTTCAAAAATTGTTGATTTAAGTTTAATTTTCGAAGAGAGCACGTATTATTAATCCGGTTAGAAGCTTACGGGAGAGAAAAGCCGCAAACTACACTTATGAGCTCTTTAGATTTCTAAATAACCCTTGTTTAGCATCTAAATCATACTTAACTCTATCATTTTTCGTTCTTCGTAAAGATCCGCGAATGCTTAGTCTGAAAGTTAAGGAACAAGCTAGAGCTCAACACGCTCGATCGAGTCAAAATTTATTCTTATTCTACCCAGCAGGAAAGTCAAAATTGTGACAAAACACTTATTTTATTTTTGAAAATTTTTAAAATTTTTCATTTTTTTGGTATTTTGTTGGTAAATACAGGATTACGCAAAAACACGGTTGCAGGCACAATCAAATCGATAGATCCCCCCATACTAGAACTGAACATTGTCCTCAATGTTTTAAGAAGGGTCTCTACGTAAATCCTAAGCCGTTTATTAAGTATACTTAAAGATAAACGTTAGTCGATAAGATTTGGATATTGGATTCCCATAATGAAGCTGAGGATGTGAAGCTCGAGTGAACGAAGGACAAAACCATGAGCACGAGAGGCTTCAAAATCCAGGCAATCCTGGACATACAACATAACACAAAACACGAGAACGGAAGAGGCACACCTCCTCACGTCATAAACACTTATTCATTACTACTACTAATATTATATTAAGATAAGCATGGGTTGCCACCCACGAAGTGCTCATTTTAGGTCACTAAGCTTGACCCATCCCCGAATTTAGTTGTCCTTGGGGAAGGTTTGGAGATTCGGGACAACCATCGATGGTATGTCCCCTCAAAAGTAGTGCTTGAGTCTATGACCGTTCACCTTGAAATTTGGCCCCGTCGGTTTGAGATAACTCGATGGTGCCATAAGGGAAAACTTGGGTAACGGTGAACGGTCCGGTCCAACGGGTTTTAAGTTTACCCGAGAAAATCTTCAATCGAGAATTAAAAAGAAGGACTCGGTCACTAACGTTGAAAACGCGGTTCTTGATTTTGGAGTCGTGGATCTTCTTTGTCTTTTCTTTATAGATCAAAGAGTTCTCGTAGGCTTGATCACGAAGTTCATTTAATTCATTGAGTTGAACTTTCTGGTGATCACCCGCACACTTAAGGTCAAAGTTTGCATCTTCAAGCCCAACAAGGCTTTGTGCTCGAGCCTCGAACAGGTAGATTGACATGCCTTTCCGTACACAAGCTTGTAAGGAGTGCACCCGATGGGTGTTTTGAAAGCGGTACGGAAGGTCCATAGTGCGTCATCTAATTTATCCGACCAAGAGGCACGATTCTCGCCTATGGTCCTTTCCAAGATTCTTTTCAAACCATGGTTGAAGACTTCCACTTGCCCACTAGTTTGTGGGTGATACACAGTAGCAAGACGGTGAGTGACACCATACTTAAGCATGACCCTTGAGAATTGGTCATTGCAAAAGTGCGTACCGTGATCACTAATGATAGTGCGGGGAGTTTTCCCAACCGAGCAAAAAGAGATTTTAAAAATATACAATTACTCGAGACAGTCCCAGCGCGCTGCTGGGGAGCGCTTTCGCTTCAACCTATTTCAACAAGTAGTCGACGGCCATGAGTATATACTTGTTCCCTCGTGAAGACGGGAACGGTCCCATAAAATCGATGCCCCAAATGTCAAAAATCTCGCAAACTTGGATGGCATTTTGGGGCATTTCATCCTTTTTGCGAGATTTTACTATGACGTTGACAAGAGTTACAAGATTTGACTAAGTCATGGGCATCACGATAAATTGTGGGCCAATAAAAACCCGAATCAAAGATTTCTTAGTGGTGTAGTTGGCACCATGATGTCCCCCGGTGGGTCCATTATGGCAAGCCATGAGGATATCATGGGATTCTTGGCCAAAAACACACCGGTCGAATCACTTGATTCCTCATAAAAATATTTAACAAATAAGGTTCGTCCCAAAAGTAGTGCTTAACTTCCTTGAAAAACTTGTTCTTTTGTTGGGACGACATTCCTTTAATCACAAAATTCCCCGCATGGTAATTTGCAAAATCGGCAAACCATGGCGAACTATCATTACCACGAAAAGATACCATGTTAAGTGTCTCAAGAGGAAATGTTTCATTTATTTCCTTGTTCTCGAGCACACTTTGATGAGGATTCTCTAATCGGGAAAGATGGTCGGCGGCGAGGTTCTCAGATCCTTTTTTTATCACGGATGATGATATCAAATTCTTGAAGGAGGAGAACCCACCAAAGCAACCTTGGCTTAGCATCTTGCTTGTTAAAAAGGTATTTTAATGCCGAGTGATCCGTATACACTATGCTTTTTGACAAGACTAAGTAGGACCAGAATTTCTCGAAAGCATACACTACGGTAAGTAATTCTTTTTCCATCGTGGTGTAATGAGCTTGAGCATCGGTCATAGTTTTGCTTGCATAGTGTATAGGCTAAAAATGTTTTGTTTTTCGTTGCCCCAAGACCGCACCTATTGCAAAATCACTCGCGTCACACATGAGCTCAAAAGGTAGGTCCCAATCGGGGGCAACTAATATTGGTGCTTCGGTCAATTTTTTCTTAAGTGTTTGAAAAGCTTCAATACACTCTTTGGAGAAGAAGAACGGAGTATCTTTTTCAAGAAGATGGGTCATCGGCCGGGCTATTTTTGAGAAATCTTGAATAAATCTACGATAAAACCCGGCGTGTCTAAGAAAACTCCGAATTCCTTTGACGGTGGTGGGATGATGTAGCTTAGCAATAACATCAACTTTAGCCTTATCAACCTTAATCCCGTTCTTAGAAATGTTATGGCCAAGGACAATTCCTTCCTTGACCATAAAGTGACTCTTTTCCCAATTCAGACAAAGATTGGTGTCTTCACACCATTTAAGCATCTTGTCCAAATGGGAGAGGCAAGTTCTGAATGAATTCCCAAAGACCGAGAAGTCGTCCATAAAGACTTCTATTGTTTTTTCGATCATATCGTGAAAGATAGCCATCATACTCCTTTGGAACGTACCCGGTGCATTGCATAAGCCGAAAGGCATGCGACGGTAGGCGAACATTCCATAAGGACACGTGAATGTGGTCTTTTCTTGATCTTGAGGGTCGATGGGAATTTAGAAGTAACTCGAGAAACCGTCGAGAAAACAATAGTATTCATTTCCCGCTAGTCTCTCAAGCATTTGGTCCATAAATGGTAGAGGAAAATGGTCTTTACGGGTGGCGTCATTTAACTTTTGGTAGTTAATGCATACACGTCATCCCATAACCAATCGAGTAGGAATTAACTTGTTTTCTTCATTTTCAACAACGGTAAAGCCACCCTTTTTTGGTACACAATGCACGGGGCTTACCCAAGACTATCATCCGAATGAGGTAAATTATTGACCGGCATCCAAGGATTAAAAGATCCTCCTCTTTTTACACCTCATGGATTTTTGGATTAACCCTTCTTTGGTGTTGGACCGCCGGTTTGAAGTCATCCTCCATTAGAATCTTGTGTGTACAAAATTCCGGGTTAATACCCTTAATGTCAAAAAGTTGCCAAGCGAGAGCTCGCTTGTGTGACTTCAAAACCTTTATGAGAGCGACCTTTTCCTCATCTTTCAAGTCTTTATCAATTATGATGGGTAATTTATCGGTACCCTCCAAAAATGCATATTCAAGATGAGGCGGTAAGTCCTTAAGTTCAACCTCGGGTGGTTCATCAATAGAAGATTTTACATTTTTAGGTTCAACAATTTTAAGTTCTTGTGGAGGGAGAGGTGGTGATGATGGGTTATCATTAAGAAATTCTTCAAGAAGAAGAATGTCTCCCTCCAAATCATAGTAAGAGTCATCAATTTCTGGTGAAATTGGTTATTCTTCGATAGCTAGAAAGCATCGGTTTCCTCAAGAAGATATCACTATCCCGAAGGGAGTAAGAGTAGAGAAGAGGTAAGAAACAATGGTTCTTTAGATGTAAGTGGGATTCCACTCTAAAGCAAAGAAAATCCAAGAACTTCTTGAGAATAACTCCTCAACACAGCAATGTCAATGACGTCGATTCGGTTAACCAATATCATCATAATTAAGGAAATCTCGAAGTTTGATCAAGATTTGAATGTTACGGCTTTATTACCACCACGAAGAGTTAATTCTCACCGTGGTAAACATCAATCAAAGCACAGTCCGGTCTTTTACAAAAGGATGCTCCGAGAATTATATGAACTAGGGATCGGCATCAAAGTCCAATGACTACAAAGTCGCTGGAAAATGGAACTTTTCCACTTTTATGAAGACATTCTTCGGCGACACCGAATCGTCGAGAAATTGACCGGTCCACAAGTTCGAGAGTCATACAAGTAGGAGTAGGTTCGGGAAGGGAAAGCTTTTTCCACACGAAAAGTGGCATGAGGTTAATGCTAGCGCCAAGATCAGCCAAGGCTAAGCATACATACATTCTGAGAAAATCGCACGGGATGAGAAACTTGTTGGGGTCCCCAAGTTTTTTGGGTAACTTTTTGAGGAGAACCGTCGAACAATGCTCATTCAAAACGGGTTTCTTGCCAATTCAAACAGATTTTCCTTATGCTTAAACAAACTCTTAAGGTCAAAGCAAATTTGGGCAATGAGAATGAGAGCATCCTGTCGCGAATCTAATGTCGAAATGCAAATCTTTTGGAAGATTTGGGAAAAATTTCTTACCATTTGTTGTTACTATTTCGCGAGCTTTGATCATTAAGTCTAGAAGGATATGGAATTGACGGTTTTGGGTTAGGCTTCGGAGCACTAACGGGAGCTTCAACGGGCTCAACAACGGGAGCAACAACGGGCTCAGAATTTGGTACTTGAGTTTCAACTTGGACAACCAGAGGTTGGACGTCTTTGGTAACTTTCGTTATTTGTTGGAGGCACCGTGTCCTTTGTCACCTCGGTTTCACGTTCTACTACTTTAGGAGAAGAAGAAGTGGTAGGAATCGTAGGTCCCTTATAAGCAACACCACTTCGGGTGGTGATACCTTTCAAATCTTCCCTCGGGTTAGTAGTGGTATTACTAGGGAGTGTTCCTGATCATGAGAGGAAGCGTATTCATTTCATAATTGACCAAACATATTTTTAAGCTCAATATTGGAATTTGTCAATGAAGTCATATTCGTTTGCATGTTTTTCAAAATGGCGTCATTTGCCTTCATGTAGTTGGTGAACTCGATAGTAGTCACAACTTGTGGTTGAGGAATCGGGGCTTGATGAACCGAAGCTTGGTAACCCGGGGTTTGAATGAGACCGGTCTTGATATGCCTGAAGGTGGTTTTGAACATGACTAGCTCCTTGGAAGAATTGGTTTCTTCCTTGGTTATTCCCCTGATTATGATTGTTTCCTTGATTCCTATTTTGGTAGTTTTGATTTTGATTGCTTCGGTTTTGATTCTGATTAAACCCTGGTGGTCCGAGATAATTGTTCGAGGAATGAAGGGAACATAGCTAAAGCAAATTACGGTTACCTTGAGTTTGGGAAAGATTTACCACCAAATTGCTTATAGCTCCCGCACATATACTCTGAGTTTGGCCTACGATGGCTGGACAATCATTATAATAATCATGTGGGACCACCATAAGTTTTCACAGCTAGGAGTAACTGCTTGTACTTGTTGGTTTGTTTGAAACATTTTCATTAAATTTTTGTTAATTTCCGCCATTTCAGCCTTAAGTGATGCTATTTCTAGATTAGAAGAAGTGATAGAACTAGATGACTCACTCCTTTGGGCGGAAGTATCCCAATCATTGTGGTGAGCGGTCATATTTTTGATTAGATCATAACACTCTTCGAGTCGCCTTTTCATAAAGGTTCTCACCGGCATCTAGGCATTGATGGTATCACGATGTCTTAGAAGTTAACCCCGTTATATAAAGTTCTATTTTAGTGACGGGTAACATGTTATGATTAGACAACTATCATCGAAAGCTTTTAACGTTCCTATATCTTCGAATAAACGACTCATCAAGACGTTGAACAAGAAATTGGTGAGTTTCATTTCTTAACTTCGTCACCATAAAGAGGTGGAAAGATTTCCAAAGAAACCTTTTTAGCCATTTGCTCAAATGTGTGATAGAATTCCTGGCAAACCTATCAAACCAAGCGTTGGCAATATGTGTCAAGGAGTGAGGAAAGATATAAGACGAATGCGTCATCGGTAACACAATTCACTTTGATACTTTGGGTGACATGCAAAAATTTGTCAAGATGCTTGTTCGCATCGTCACCTAGTAGTCCGTGAAATTTGGCAAGATTTTGAACATTTTTGAATCATGTCATTCTTGAGTCCAAAATTGGTTGCCTGAGTGTTTGGTCGTTGGCGATCGGTCCACCCCGACCATTCAAAGTTGGTTGGCATAACTCCTCCATCGTTTGGAGGTCGGGAACTGGTAAACCACCTCCCGCAGGAGGTAGTCCGTCATCACCGTTTTCGTTAGCGGCCATGTTAATTTCCTCAAAATTGTTTAAAGAATTAGGATCAACGCGAGTTCTTTTTCGAATTGTACGTTCGGGATCTTTAAGAGGGGAAAAAGATTCCTAGTCGAAGATCGAGTGCTCATGCACTAAAAAGAAATATAAAAAGAGAAATTATACTAATTAATTTTTTTGGTTTTTTAGTTTTTCAACAATTGATTCACAAAGATTTATTTTAATAACGGACAATGAGATAAGACAACTTAAACCTAATAATCAACAAGCTTCACAGTAGCTCTCTAAAAGAAAAACGCACAAAAAGGAGAGGAGGAGTGGAAAGCGCGAAGCTATTAAAAACCTTCTCCTTTAGGGTCGTAGTTCCTCAAAACAACCCTCCTTATACCTCTCTTATATTTTGTTTAACTTTCAAAGGTGAGCCGCACCTCGCACGTGACACAAAAGGCAACTTTTTGATCTTTGGTTTGGGAACTTATTAATGATAATACTCAAAGTTGAGAGTATTATATATTTGATTCATTTTATTTATATATAAGGACAATTTTTTTTATTTTTGGATTTTTTCTTATCTTATATATATAAAAAAGAAAAAGAAAATCTTTTTGTATTTTTTTATTTTTTATAAGAAAATAAGCAAAATAACTTCACACGGAAGGATCTTCAAAGCACTAATTGTCAAATGTCGGAAACGACAACGTCTTACACTCCTACCAAGGCAGCGCGCCAAAAATTTGATCAAGCTTTAGGTATATATACAATAATATACTACTTATATTAACCCAAAACCAAATCAAGTATCCCTTGAATAAAGATTTAAAAGGAAAGAAAATCAATGAAATCCAAGTAGTATATGATATTCCCGGATCGTTTTCCGTACGAGGAATGCAATGGAGAGTCGAGAGTCGGTTTGATATTTGATGTTTGAATAACAAAGATTGGGTTGGATTTCTACGAAAATTTAATGCAATTAACTAAAAGCAATTAAAGCAACACAAATTTAAACTAAAAAACGCACCGGAATCTATAAACGCGTCCTAAATTATCAAAATAATCAAAAATTAACCCTACAACTAATTTTTTTTATTTGTAAACCTAAAATATGACAAAAGAAAATTATCTAAAAAAGAATTAGATTTTTTTAAACTATTTTTGTATTTTCTATGAATTTTTAAAGTCTTAAACTAATTTAAAATGATTAAAAATAGCAAACTTGATGTTAAAAAATCCCAAAAAATCACTAAAAGTCCTAAATGATATGCTGGATTTTATAAAAATGAAAGCAGATAATAAGCTTATCCGAATAAGCTTGAAATAAGCTTAAACAACTACGAAGTAGGTTATAGCAAATAGGCTCAAAATTGTGTATAACAAATAAATTTTGCACACTACCACCAGATAGCCCTACTGGTGCTGGTGGTAGTGAGTGTTGGGGTAAAGCGTTGGTTGTGGTCGAGGAGGTCAGGTTTCAGCCCTGCACACCTTGCCTCCTCACCTAAACTGACGTTTTTAAACTTTTTTATTTGAAAAACTTTTTATACCAGCTTAGAGAAGAGCTTATGGGGACCAACTTTAATGAAGGGCTTATACTTTTTTAAGCACAAATAAGCTCAAAAAGAGCTTATAAAGGGGGCTGGTCACAGAGGCTTAAATAGCACAAATACTTAAGCAGTTCGAGCTTGAGAGCTCACCAAAGCTCACACAAGCTAACAACAAGCTTTCAAAAATTCAAATCACATTCAACAAACATTCTTAAACTCAGGTTAAGCAAGATTAACAATAAATAAGCACTTAAGCTGAATAATGCTAACAGAATTAACTTGCTACTAACAAACTTAACTTTAAACTAGGTTTCTAAGCTTTTTAAGCTATGATTAATCTAGTATAAGCACTTTTCAGAAGCTAAAAACTAAAACCTAACAAGTTTAACTATTTTACTTCAAGATTAACCCCTAAAAACACTACCTCAAACAGATTTAAAATTAAGAAATCTATGATTAAAACTGTCACAGAATGGGTGTTTTTAAACTAAGACAAAAAAATTTAAAACTTTGCATTTGACTAAACAATTAACCAGAGCCTTAAACCAGATATTGAGCACTTATAATAGGCCAAATACAACAAGAAACAACATTCAAACACTACTCAACTTAAACTTTAAGGATTATGCAAGTTTAGACCTTAAAACTATCACAGATCCAACTCTTTGTTCTTCAAACCTAAAATCACAATTCCAAACTTAAACCTAAGCCAAAAACAAATCCTAAGGCCTCTAGAATGATGATCAAAGTTCGCAATTGGTCAAAATGGGTCAAAACAGTTCTAACCATAGGTTAGAACTGTTATCCTAAACACTCCTTTATAAAACAGATCAGCCATTTAAAGCTTATAAAATCAGATTTAATGTTTAAACTTCAAAGACCAAATGTTTTTAAGCTTAAATTAAACCTAATGAACAAGTTTAAACACATAAATAAGCCAGAATGATAAGTTAAAAGATTGTGCTAATAATTTAGCTATTTAAGACAGATTTGAACTAGAATTTGCACAAATGACATTCAAACTACAAACTAAGCGACAATAGCACTAAACATGATAGTCAAACACAAATAAGCAGATAGGCACAATAAATAAGCAGAGATAAGCAGTTGAATAGTAAATAAGCTAAAAATGGAAAATTGAGCTTACAAATACCTTTACTCAAAATAAGGCTAATAAGGCTTTTCTACCAAGCTCTAGCTTGTCAAAGACAAGCTAGTAAGGTCATGGAAGCCCTTCCACATTTGGCTTCCCTTCCAATAAGCTGAGGTAATTTTAGGGGTGAATTTTTGTGAAATTTTGCTTTACTACTTAACAGTTTAAGTTGCTTAGGAGAAACAGTGTTATAAAAGTTAAAGAGCTTTAAGACAGCTTATCAAACACTTTTAATAATTAGAGAACACGAATTCTTAAAAATAGAAATTTTAACTAAAAACTTGATTTTCATTAATTAAAACAACATTACAATATTTGAAGCTTAAAAATGCTAACTAGATTAAAACTACATGCCTTTTTAGGCTTACAAGGGCCCTATTTATATAAAATTCTAAGAGTCTTGGGGTCTTCATGTTTGTTTTCAGTGTGAGGAGAAACGAGGGTGTGTTTCTTGTGTGAATCAAGTCTTCAAGTCATCATAGCCCTTCATTTTGAGTGCTCACCAAGCTCTTTGATCTCAACCCTTTATTTCTTGTATTCTTTCTTGGATGAATCGGGTGATAAGGGACTGCCAAGGTGACATTTAGCCCATGTGAGGTAGGGATGGATTGTGATGGTAATGGGTTTGTCGTGGGGTTGCATGGAGTGCAGGGAAGAAGACCCTATTTAGGCAAAAAGGGGGCGAAATGGTTTGTAACTGTTTTGTGATATCATGTTGAAAGGTTTGAATTTTACAAACTTGGCCCTCAATTTAGTATGGGTGTTTGCACCATTAGTTCTTTTGGACTAACAATGTTAGTCCTTAAGGACTAACTGTGAAAGGGGATAACGGGGTTAGTAGTAGTTTTGGTTAAGTGTGTGTTGGGCTTGGAGATTGGGCCGGGTTATGTGGATTGGGTTTAGGGATTTAATGGGTTGTTCGGTTTTATTGTTTTTGGGTTAAAGGGTTAAAATGGGTTTTATACTCATGTTGGGCTGACCCGACCCAATAAGGGTGAGTGCCGGGGTTGGCCCATTTTGACAATTTTTAAAGGTTTTTGGTTCGTTTTTTGATGCTTGTTTCTGATGCGTATCTCCCAGGTTACTTGGACTTCGTTTTGACTTCAACTTTGACTGGTTGACTTGACTTTTCATGCTCTTTTATTTTCGTTCTCGTTTTTGCGTTTTGCTTCATTTTGTTCCTTTCTTAGATACATGTTTCCTGCACAATACAAATGCAAAACACACAAATACAATGTATTCTTGGTATGTTTTTAGTCTTTTAAGCATGTTTTCCTAGGTAAATGGTATGTGTAATTAAGCACATACCAAAATCCCCCATACTAAGATATTGTCGTGTCCTCACGCAATGCTATAAGTAAACACTTTAGAAAACTAAGAATCTCAATCTCCCTCGACTAATTACCTCAAAAAGTAGCTAAGTGTTCATCAAAGGGAATTAAAGAATCATAGCTTTGAAAAGTCCCGTTTTTACCATTTTTAAATATTTACACTTATTACCACACATATTTTTGTATTTTTCCTTTTTCTCTCATTTTTATACTTTTCTTTTTAAGCAACTAACTACATGATACTTTTGTTATTCCATACCTTTAAGGTCATAAAATAAGACAGCATTTTATCTAAAATGCCCATAAAGAATAAATTCATCGTACCATCACCAACATAAAAGAAAATCTGACTTTTCACTTGTCCCAAACCAAGCTTAAAAACGAAATCACCGTTAAATATAAGTTAAGATGCTAACACTACTCATACTTGTACCTTGTGAAACTTTTCGCTCCCGACAATTATTATATCTTAGGTGAATGTGCTTATTTCGAATTTCAACCATAGATCAAACATTTTGCAAAATTTCTATGCGTCACGTTCCACAAAAAAAGTAATGAGTTTGAAGGCGAGATCATCCCATGTAGCGACTTTCGTCTTGGCACATCCCAACCTTACCGGCTAAGTGACCAGGCTTTTTGAACACCCCACAAGACTAGTATCTGCGTGACTCTACGACCTTCGTATTCAACACCCCTTGGATTTCTCGTATAACATAAAATCACAAAACATAACCGTAATAAGCTAGTTATCAAAAGCATATTTAAATTTAAGAAAAAGAGATTTTCCCAATATTTATTAAATCACATTTACTACACTTAATATAATTACACATCCTTTAAACTAATGAAATCCTAGACCTTTTAGAAGGCCGCAACATCGGTTGTGAGCCGGCAAGATGCAACAAACTTTTATCAATCTCGGATAATTACTATGTGCCTTATTTATAAGACTGCAACATCGGTTTGGAGCCGCAAGATGCAGTAAACTTTTATCAGTTTATTATTATTACCACATTTTCATCATTTTTTTAACATATAATACCACGATTTAGAGAAAATTTCTTTTTAGAAAATTTAAGTATAAATTTGAACTAAAATTATTGATATCGACTATACTTCAAAAATTGTTGATTTAAGTTTAATTATCAAGAGAGCACAGTATTATTATCCGGTAGAATCATAAGGGAGAGAAAAAGCCACAAAACAAACTCACACTATGAGCCTCTAAATTTCCCAATAATCCTTATTATACACTAACTCGTACTACTCTACATTTCCGTTTTAAAAAACGCAAAATCCCGCGAATGCTTAGTCTGAAAGTAAGGAGCAAGCCTAGAGCTCAACACCTCGATCAGAGTCAAAATTTATTCTTATTTACCAGCAGAAAGTCAAAATTGTGACAAAACACTTATTTTATTTTTGAAAATTTTAAATTTTTTTCATTTTTTGGTATTTTTTGGTAAATACAGGATTACGCGAAACACGGTTTGCTGGCACAATCAAAATCGATAGATACTCCCCATACAAGAACTGACCAATGTCCTCAAAGTTTTAAGAAGGGTCTCCTACGTTCAATCCTTATCCGTTTATAAGTATGCTTAAAGATAAGCCGTTTAGTCGATAAGATTTTAGATATTGGATACCCATAATGAATCTGAGATTGAAGGCTCGCGTGAACAAAGGACCATAACCCATGATCACGAGAGGCTTCAAAATCCGCAATCCTGGACATACAACATAACACAAAACACGAGAACGGAAGAGGCACACCTCCTCACGTCATAAACACTTATTCATTACTACTACTAATATTATATTAAGATAAGCATGGGTTGCCACCCACGAAGCGCTCATTTTAGGTCACATAAGCTTGACCCGTCCCTAATTTAGTTGTCCTTGGGGGAAGGTTTGAGATCCGGGACAACCATCGATGGTATGTCCCCTCAAAAGTAAGTGCTGAGTCTTGACCGTTTCACCGTTGATAATTTGCCCCGTCGGTTTGAGATAACTCGATGGTGCCATAAGGGAACACTTGGGTAACGGTGAACGATCCGTCCAACGGGTTTTTAAGTTTACCCGAGAAAATCTTCACGAGAATTAAAAAGAATGACTTTCTGGTCACCAACATTGAAAATGCGTTCTTGATCATTGAGTCTGGATCTTCTTATCTTCTCTTTGAAGATCAAATAGTTCCGTAGGATTGATCATAACGTCATTTAATTCATTGAGTTGAACTTTCGCGTGATCACACCGCGGACTCAAGTCAAAGTTGCATGCTTCAAGCCCAATATGCTTGTTCCGAGCTCGGATCGTAGATTACATGCCTATCCCGTACACAAGCTTGTATAGAGTGCACCGATGGGTGTTTTGAAAGCAGTAGGAAGTCCCATATGCGTCATTAATTTATTCCGACCAAAAGGCATGGTTTCTCAGCCCACGGTCCTTTCCAAGATTCTTTTGCAACCACGGTTAAGAGACTTCCACTTGCCTACTAGTTTTGTGGGTGATATAACGCGGTAGCAAGACGGTGTGTGACACCGTACTTAAGCATGACCCTTGCAAATTTGTCATTACAAAAGTGCGTACCGCGATCACTAATGATGCGCGGGAGTATCCAAACTGAGCAAAGAGAGATTTTAAAAATTTAACAACAATCGGGCGTCGTTGGTGAGAGCGCTTTCCGCTTCAAACCCATTACGACAAGTATTCGAAACGGCCACGAGTATAAAACTTTTTCCCTCTGTGAAGACGGGAACTGTCCTATAAAATCGATGCGCCAAGCGTCAAAATCTCACAAGACTTGATGGCAATTTTTGGGGCATGTCCATCTTTTTGCGAGATTTTCCGTGACGTTGACAACGAGTCACAAGAATTGACTAAAGCATAGGGCATCACGAGAAATTATAGGCTATATAAAAACCGAATCAAAGACATTCTTAGTGAGGTAGTTGCACCATGAATGTCCCCCCCCAGTGTGCCATTATGGCAAGCCATGAGGATATCATGGGCTTCTTGGCCCAAAACACACCATCGAATCACTTGATCCGCACAAATCTTGAACAAAAAGGGGTCGTCCCAAAAGTAGTGCTTAAGTTCCTTGAAAAACTAAAAATTAATACTGTTGTTAAAAATGAAGAAAACTGCTAACGATTTTGATCAATGTGTAAATTAATGGTAGTCATTGGTAAGTCAATGTGTAAATTAATGCTGCTAACGATTTTGATCAAAACTGCCAATATACACTTAATACTGCTGCTAGACTTTGTTAATAACTGGCTCGTTATAACGCTCGTAACTGCTGTCTTTGGTTAGTACTGAGTAAGCTAATTATGAGTTAGTGCTGCTTGTTTACATTTTTTACTGCAAAGAAGCTTGCTTGTTTGAATTCAAGATGATTTTTATGCTAACTAGGATTGAGCTATTAAAAGAGAAAGAAAGCATCTGTACATGTAATGGTCCTTGAAATCATAATTACTGGCTTACTTCTCCTATTAGGCTTAAAAGACTTAATGCTGCTCAAATACATGGTTTATGTTGTTGTGATTTAATTCATGTGTATTAGTACTGCTAGGTTTAGCAATTACTACTGTTGGACTTAAACCAAAGTTAGTACTGCTTTGTGTTTGATAGTACTGCTTGGTTTAAGGGTAAGATTTAATACTGCTGGCTTGTTTATCTACAACAATAGTAAGTTAAATGTTAATACTGTCCGTTAGTACTGCTAGCATTGGGTTTAAAGAGAGTTAATACTGCTTGGTATTAATACTGCTCATATCATTAGATATCAGACAGTTCATGGTTTTGGTTATTGGATGACACACACTGGAAGAAAATTTTTGGTTTTGGTCTACATATTCTTAACAGATTTAAAGGCACATATTTTTTTGGGTTTTTCTTGGATTAATTGGTTACGAAGAAGATTGTTTATCACCTATTTGAAGTTGAATTCACAGGTTTGTGTTCTTATCATATCTCAAATGGATTACAACATTTATAGATAGCTTGTTTGTGTTTTCAATGTTGTGACGAAGACTTGACAAATCTAGCAAAGGTGTGTGATTTTTCTTATTGTGCTTAATGCTCACATTTGCTATCACTTTTAAGGAGTTACATTGTTGTGCTCAGTGTCTCATATAGTTGAGGATTTTGTCAAGAGATTGCGGTCTACTTATACTTTGGTCTTGGTATGAGTTTGGAGTCACGTGGATAGTACAAGACATAAGACACAAGTTTGGGTTATTTTACTTTAGCATCAAGTTCGTTATACTTAGTTTTCTTCATCAAACTGACTCATTCTTTGATGATGAGCCTACAACAAGATTCCCCAGTCCATCAAACCTTGGAAATAATGAACCCTCACCTGGTATTTTCTCTTCTTCATCCTATGATGGTGTCTACTATAGAGAAATCTAAATGAAGAAAATAATCAAATAGACACTATGTGTCATGACAATACCCAACATAAGATAAAGGAGTCTTGCATTACTAAAGTAATGTCATACACGAAACAAAATGATCTAAAATACTAACCATCTCCAACAAACAAGTATCAAGCAAAACAAATGCCATAACTGAAAAGACTAGAAAAGACAACTCCACAAGCAATGCATAGGGTCTCTTTAGCCACTCTTCCTAACATCCTTCTTATCATCATGATACTCACCTGAAAATGATGCTTAAAAACGTCAACGTAAAGTTGGTGAGAGTCATAGGTTTAAGACACGATATAAATCCAATTAAATCATTACTGTGATAACTGAAAACACTGCATGACAATAAATGAACTACCATATAAGCTATCATGCAAACCAAATCAAATCCAATCCAATACCATTCACACGATTACGAGACGTCTCTATTGAATTTGATTTGGTTTGCATGATAGCTTATATGGTAGTTCATTTATTGTCATGCAGTGTTTTTAGTTATCACAGTAATGATTT
>BQNB010118612.1:0-20961 GCA_026074375.1 Tanacetum coccineum | reverse complement strand
TTCTCTTGGTTGAGAAGTATTTTGGAAAAGAATTCTTACGGGATTAATACTATATACGTATATAAATTTGACTACACCAATTACACGCATTTCTATCGACGTTTCTCACTCCGAGTTAGTTGATATTGAAAAGGTGGCACTCAGCTCCAGCCTCCGATCACTAAAATCAAAGTGCACTATTGAGTCTAGAGCCAAAAGAGATCATCCATAAATCTCATTAGGACACTTGTCAAATTATACTTGCTAAGTCACACAATGTGAATTACAAGATACATTTTAAGAGTCCTTCGCATTATCCTTGTGATTTTGCCAGAACATCAGAGTGAATTCATTCACAATGAAGATGGAAATCCTGCTTGAGCCAACATCAAACAAGCTCATGGTAGGTAACTTGTGCGATTCTTTATGAATCAAACTTGTGACAACTGGAAAGAAACGATGGTGCGATTCTATAAGAATCAAACTTGTTCCAGGAAATGGATCAACGGTTGTTAATGAATTTTTGAAATGATTAACACTCTCGGTGTGTCACAAAAACAATTTTGTAAGTGATACACCGATTGATTTTCAAATCAATTTTCTATATCAATCGGTGAGATAGTAACTCACTGGTTCACTCTTATCGTGCTGTCTGCTTTGAGACGTTCCGATAATGAGAACATGCTGAGTACGATGAATCTAATACTTATGTGTTAGAAAGATTCAATACTACAGCTGGAAATCCTGTCAAGAAGATTCTTCTTAAATTGAATCTATCTGATCACAGGTCGATCCTCACGGATCTGAAGGTTACTCCAACCAAACCTGGGCGAATGACAAAGCCATATTCGTCCCCCCGCTTTATTGCTAACTGTTTTATGCAGGCTATTTAAAGATGGTGGTGGAGGTCCCTGATTCCAGCTGGCTCACAAGATCCATAGCCACATGCTCATACCCGACCGACAAACATAAAGTCATCATGAAAGCTCAAGTACATGTTTCAAGACTTCCGCTACTCTGATACCACACATCTTTCTCAAAGTGTCGAAGTGTTAAAGTTAAAGAATTTCAAGAAAGATGCAACATTAAAGCTTTCCAAATCAACAAATCAAGAAAGGTATGAGCATGTCGGTCCAGAAGTCGCAAGTTCACAAAATGGCAAAGTTACAAGATGGCGAAGAGATTGTGCTTGGTTGATGATCTCAAGATGCTCAAGATCACAATGTCAAATACAAGTTCAAGGAACAAGCTCAATCCTAAAGTCAATGATCACTACAACATATTCACAAGAGAAAGTCAAGAGTAAGAGCTAAAGACTAAAGATGAAGCATAGTATGCTAGGTTTAACGTTTTGTAAATTGGAGTGACCTCCCTTAGGGGGAGATTGTTGAAAACACGAAAAGTGTCGGTCACTTCCAAGTTGTAACAGGTCTTAGCTCGTAGTTAGTATAATGATTAGATTAGTAATCTAGTCCGGCCCAAGGCCCATGGGAGGCCTAACTAAGCTCATGGCCGGCCTCCATAGGTCCTATATAAGTCCTTCTCCTAGTCTTGGAGAGGGCTGGTTGTTCCATTTTTCCATATTCTCATAATACATTTCATCCATTTTTTCCATCCTTTCTATCTCTAACATCACAACCCACATCTCACTCTTGTTCTTGGTTTGATCATAAGATTACTAGTATTCTTCAATCCCGTATATACATAGCTTAGAAACTTAAAATGAATTAGTCAAAGTTCAAAAGCATATTTAAATTTAACAAAAAGAGATCTATTTATTAATTCAAACTTAATAGTAATATTGATGCAATTGTAACCCTCAACCTTTTAGAAGGCTGCAACATCGGTTGTGAGCCGGCAAGATGCAGCAAACTTTTATCAGCCCACAGTTTATATTTATTATATTTTTCATTTTTCATTATTTTTTTTACTTTATATAGAGAATACTTTTTTTTTGAAAAATTCAAGTATAAGTTTGAACTAAGACTAAATTTTTTGTTATATACTACATAAAAATTGTTGATTTAGGTTTAATCTCCAAAAATATCACGTATAATTAGTCCGGTTAGAAGCTTATAGGAGAAAAAGCCACAAATTACATACATGAGCTCTTAAGATTTCCAAATAATCCTTGTTTAGCATCCAACTCATAATCAACTCTATCATTTTTTGTTTTTCGCGAATTTTTGTGAACGCTTAGCCTAAAAGTTAAAGAACAAGCTAGAGCTCAACATGCTCGATCGGGACAAAATTTATTCTTATTCTACCCAGCAGGAAAGTCAAAATTGTGACAAAACACTTATTTTATTTTTGAAAATTTTAAAAAAAAAATCATTTTTTTGAAATTTTGGTGGTAAAAACGGGATTACGTAAAAACAATAGCTATAGGCACAATCAAATCGATAGATCCCCCCATACTAGAATTAAACATTGTCCTCAATGTTTTTAGAAGGGTCTCTACGTAAATCCTAAGCCGTTTATTAAGTATGCTTAAAGATAAACGTTAGTCGATAAGATTAGGATATTGGATTTCCCAAATGAAGCTGAGGATTTGAAGCTCTTGTGATCGAAGGACAAAACCGCGAGCACGAGGGGCTTAAAAATTTGGAACAATCCTGGATAATCACAAAAACACAAGCAACCGAGAATGGAAAGAGGCAAACCTCTTCACAAAAAACACTTATTCATTACTACATAAGATAACTACGGATAAGCATGGGGTGCCTCCCACGAAGCGCTTATTTTGGGTCACTAAGCTTGACCCAATCCCCGAATTCATTTGTCCTTGAGGAAGGTTTGGAGATCCGGGACAACCAATTGTGATATGTCCCCTCTAAAGTAGTGCTTAATTCGATGACCGTTCACCTTAAAATTTGGCCCGGAGTTTTAAGATAACTCAACGGTGCCCTATGAAAAGACTTGGGAAATGGTGAACGATCCAGACCAACGGGATTTCAACTTGCCCGAGAACATCTTCAATCTAGAGTTAAAGAGGAGGACTTGATCACCGACGTTGAAAATGCGGTTTTTGATCTTTGAGTCATGGATCCTCTTTGTTTTCTCTTTATAGATTAAAGAGTTCTCATAGGCATGATCACGAAGTTCATTTAGTTCATTGAGTTGAACTTTACGGTGATCACCCGCGGTCTCAAGGTCAAAGTTTGCATGCTTTAAGGCCTAGTAGGCTTTGTGCTCGAGCTCGATCGGTAGATGACATGCCTTTTCGTACACGAGCTTGTATGGGGTACACCCGATGGGTGTTTTGTAAGCTGTACGGAAGGCCCAAAGTGCATCATCTAGTTTATCCGACCAAGATGCACGGTTCTCGCCCACGGTCCTTTCAAGAATTCGTTTCAAGCCACGATTGGATACCTCAACTTGCCCACTTGTTTGTGGGTGATACGCGGTGGAGAGACGGTGAGTGACTCCATATTTAAGCATGACCTTTGCAAACTGGTCATTGCAAAAATGGGTTCCGCGATCACTTATGATAGCACGAGGGGCACCAAATCGGGCGAAGAGAGATTTAAGAAATTTGCAAACAACTCGGGCGTCGTTGGTGGGGAGCGCTTTCGCTTCAACCCATTTTGACAAATAGTCGACGGCCACGAGTATATATTTGTTCCCTCGTGAAGACGGGAACGGCCCCATGAAATCGATGCCCCACACGTCAAAGATTTCGCAAACTTGGATGGAATTTTGAGGCATTTCATCACGTTGCGAAATTTTTCCTTGACGCTGACAAGTGTCACATCGGGTGACCAAGTCATGGGCATCTTTGTAAATCGTGGGCCAATAAAATCCTGAGTCAAAAACCTTTTTGGCGGTGTAGTTGGCACCGTAATGTCCCCCGGTGGGTCCACTATGGCAAGCTGTGAGGATGTCAACAGCTTCTTGGCCTGCAACACACCGCCGGATCATTTGATCCGCACATATTTTGAACAAATAGGGGTCGTCCCAAAAGTAGTGTTTAACATCCTTGAAAAACTTGTTCTTTTGTTGGGACGACATCCCTTTAACAATGAAATTCCCCGCGTGGTAATTTGCATAATCGGCAAACCACGGGGTACTTGAGTCACCACGAGAAGTCACCATATTAAGTGTCTCGAGAGGAAACTTTTCATTTACCTCCTTTGGGTCGAGCACATTTTCATAAGGATTTTCTAATCGGGAAAGATGATCGGCCGCGAGATTCTCGGCTCCTTTTGTGTCAATTACTTTGAATTTGAACTCTTGAAGGAGGAGAACCCACCGGAGCAATCTCGCCTTGGAATCTTTTTTAGCAAAGAGATATTTTAGGGCGGAGTGATCCGTATACACTATGCTTTTGTTCAAGACGAGGTAAGATCAGAATTTTTCGAAGGCATACACCACGGCTAACATTTCTTTCTCCGTCGTAGTGTAATGCGATTCCGCCTCGTTCATTGTTTTACTAGCATAATGTATAGGCCTAAAGTGTTTTTCATGACGTTGCCCCAAGACTGCACCTATGGCAAAGTCGCTTGCATCGCACATAAACTCAAAGGGTAGGTCCCAGTCGGGGGCAATCAAGATTTGAGCTTCGGTAAGTTTTTTCTTTAACATTTCAAAAGCTTGAATACATTCATTGGAGAAGATGAACGAAGTATTCTTCTCAAGAAGATGAGTCATCGGTCGGGAAATTTTGGAAAAATCCTTAATGAACCATCGATAAAAATAGGCATGATCGAGAAAACTCCAAACACCCTTAATGGTGGTAGGATGAAGTAACTTAGCAATCACATCGACTTTGGTTTATCAACCTCAATCCTATTTTTGGAAATCTTATGGCCAAGGACAATGCCTTCTTTAACCATAAAATGACTCTTTTCCCAATTTAGACAAAGATTGGTGTCTTCGTACCTTTAAAGCATCTTGTCTATACGAGAGATTCAATTTTCGAATGAATTCCCAAAGACCAAAAAGTCGTCCATGAAGACTTCCATCATTTTTTCGATCATATCATGAAAGATAGCCATCATACACCTTTGGAACGTGCCCGGTGCATTGCATAAGCCAAAAGGCATGCAACGGTAGGCGAACGTTTTGTAAGGACACGTGAATGTTGTCTTTTCTTGATCATGAGGGTCGATGGGAATTTGAAAGTAACCCAGGAAACCATCGAGAAAACAATAGTACTCGTTTCCCGCTAATCTCTCAAGCATTTGATCCATAAACGGTAGTGGAAAGTGGTCTTTACGGGTGGCTTCATTTAACTTTCGGTAGTCAATGCATACACGTCAACCTGTAACCAATCGAGTCGGGATTAACTCATTTTAATCATTTTGAACAACGATAAAACCACCTTTTTTCGGTACGCAATATACGGGGCTTACCCAAGGACTATCCGAGATCGGGTAAATTAATCCGGAGTCAAGAAGTTTTTCAATCTCCTTTTTGATGACATCATGGATTGTTTGGATTCACCCATCTTTGGTGTTGAACCGTCGGTTTGTAGTCCTCTTCCATAAGAATCTTGTGAGTACAAAATTTTGGGTTAATACCCTTGATGTCAGAGAGTTTCCAAGCGATGGCTCGCTTGTGTGACTTCAAAACCTTTATGAGAGCGGCTTTTTCCTCGACACTCAAGTGTTTAGAAATTATGACGGGAAACTTGTTGTCACCTTCCAAAAATGCGTATTCGAGATGAGGAGGTAAGTCTTTGAGTTCGACTTTAAGAGGTTCATCAATTGAAGATTTATTAGTTTTAGCTTCACAAACTTTAAGCTCTTTTCGAATTTTAGGCAAATAGTTTCCTTGAGTGGGAGGGGGTAATGATGGATCATCATTGAGAAATGATTCAAGAAGAAGAATATCCCCCTCCGGGTCATAGTAAGAGTCATTAATTTCTGGTGAAGTTGGATCATCTTTAAGAGCGAGGAAAGCATCGACTTCCTCAAGAAGAAAATCACTATCCCCGAAAAGAGTGAGAGTCGTAGAAGAGATAGAAACGATCGGGTCATAGTAAGGAGTGGGATTGCCACTCGCGATCACATCGGAGAAACCGAGAACTTCTTGACAATACTCCTCACAAGCCATTTCAAAGACGTCGATTCGGTTCGCCGTCATATCATCGTAATTAGAGGAGTATCTCGAAGTTTGATCGAGATTGAATGTTACGGCTTCTTTTCCAACATGAAGTGTTAATTCACCTTTATACACATCAATCAAAGCACGTTCGGTCTTTAAGAAGGATCTCCCAAGAATTAGGGAGACTCGGGAATTGGCGTCAAAGTCTATGACACAAAGTCGGCCGGGAATTTGAACTTTCCTACTTTTAAGTAGACATCTTCGGCGATACCGATCGGTTGGGTAATCGAACGGTCCGCAAGTTCAAGAGTCATACAAGTAGGAGTGAGCTCTGGAAGAGAAAGTTTTTTCCACACAGATAATGGCATGAGATTTATGCTAGCGCCAAGATCGGCCAAGGCTAAGTATTCATCCATTCCAGGAAAATCACACGGTATTAGAAATTTGCTAGGGTCTCCAAGTTTTTCGGGTAACTTGTTGAGGATGACCGCCGAGCAATGCTCATTTAAAGGAGTTCTAGCCATTTTACTTAATTTTTCTTTGTTTACAATTAAAGCTTTAAGAGTCGAGGCAAATTTTGGCATAAGAATCAAAGCATCCGTTAAACTAATTTTGAAACTCAAATCTTTAAAGATTTCGTAGAATTTCTCAATTTGATCGTTAGCCTTTTCACGGCGCCTTTCATCATTATGTCTCGAAGGATACAGAATTGGCGGTTTTAAGTTAGGCATCGGAGCACTAACGGGAGCAACAACGGGCTCAGAATTTGGTACTTGAGGTTGAATTTGGACTACCGAAGATTGGACGTATTTGGTACTTCCGTTATTAGTAGGAGGCACCGTGTCCTTTGTCACCTTGGTTTCACGTTCCACTACTTTAGGAAGAGAAGAAGAAGTAGTAGGAATCGTGGGTCCTTGATAAGCAACACCGCTTCGGGTGGTAATACCCTTCAAATTTACCTTCGGGTTAGTAATGGTATTACTAGGGAGTGTCCCTGAACCTGAAGTAGAAGCGGTATTGGAATTCACAAACTTAGAAAGCATGTCCGTTAAATTGGTCATTTGATTTTGCAAGTTTTGGTTTTGGTCTTGCATATTTCTCATAACCGCATCATTAGCCTTGACGTAGCTTTTAAAATCAGTCTTTATCACACCTTGTGTTTGAGGAGCCGGAGCTTGGTAAGGTGGAGCTTGGTGGACCGGGGGTTGATTAATCGGTGGTCGATAAATTTGGCTTTGGTTGTAATTATTCCCCTGGTTTTGGTTGTAACGGTTCTGGTTATTTCCTTGGTTTTGAACGGGAGGAAAACCAGGAGGTCGAATTTAATTAGCAATCGGGGCTCGGTAACCGGTATTTCCTTGATTGAATTTAGCTGCGGCGGCTTGGGAAACATACTCTTGAATATTGTTACGATAAACGTTGCCATTAGTGGCGGGACAATTTCGGTAAGAATGAGCTCCACCGCAAGTAACACAACTTTCCTCGAACTCACTTTGGCAACAACCGGTTTGTTACGTGAATTACAAACTTTGGATTTGCTCTCAATGATTCTTAGGCAATCTCGGGGCATTTTATCCAAAAAGTTACCACCCGCGGCGGAATTCAACGAATCTTGATCATTAGAGTTCAAAGCATTATAGAAAGTATCGAGTTGATGTAACTCTGAAAATCTATGATGTGGGCATGCCAGAAGAAGATCATTGAATTGGTCTCATGGCTCATAGAAAGTTTCATCAAATCGTTGTTGAAATCTCGTGATTTCATTTCGAAGATTTGTTGTTTTGGAGGGAGGGACAAATTTGTTGATGAATTTCGAAACAAGATATTCCCATGTGAGAATCGATCGAGGGGGTTCTTTTTCAAGCCAAATCTGGGTGACACCCTTAATAGAAAATAAGAAAAGCATAAGCTTTACCGACGTACTCGGGACGTTCAGGAACTTCGTCGTAGAAGTGATCTTGTTGAAATAACGGATGTGAGCATGAGGGTCTTCTTTGTCATGTCCGGAAAATTGTTTGTTTTGAACGAGGGTAAGGAAACCGTGCTTAAGCTCAAAGTTGTCAACGGTGATTTCGGGCACAACGATGGCATCCTCGTAACCCATGGTGGGTGCTTCGAGCAATTGAGCCATAGTACGAGTATCGTCCATCGTAACTACGGGAGGAGCTTGATTTTCAATTGGTTCAACAAGGTTAAATGGTTCAACAAAAGTCGGATTGACTTGTTGTTGACGGTTAGAATTTCGAGATTGAGAACGAGTGCGCATGCACTAAAATTTAAAAAGAAAATTTATACTAATTTTTTTTTGTTGGTTTTTTCAACAATGTATTCGCAATATATTTTAAATACGAACAATGAGATAAGACACTTAAACCTAATAATCAACTCGCTTCTCGGTAACTCTCTAAAAGAAAAACGCACAAAGGAGTTTGTTTAACTTTCAAAGGTGAGCCGTACCTCGCGAGAGACACAAAAGGTAAGTTTTTGATCTTTGGTTCGAGAACTTATTAATGGATAATACTTCAGTTGAAAGTATTATATATTGGTGTTCTTTTACCAACTTGGTAATAATTTTTTCCTTCTTTTTATGGATAATGTTTGTTTTTTGGTTTTTTTATATTATATATATACTAAATAAAGAAAAATCTTTTTGTATTATTTTTTTAAAAGAAAATAAGCAAAATAACTTCACACGGAAGAATCTTCAAACACAAATGGTCAAAAGGTTTCAACAATCGGATACAATCCTCGCCGGCAGCGGCGTTAAAAATTGATTAAAATTGATCTTACCTTTTAAAATATATAATATATAAATATAATATACGTATATAAATATATAAATATAAGGGGGTAATAATTAAAAAAATCATAATTATAGTAATCCGGGAGTATGATTCCCGGGTCGTTTCCCCAACGAGGAATGCAACTGAAAGCCGAGAGTCGGTTTGAGAATCGATGCTTGAATGGAACAAGATTATGATTGGTTTTCTAAAACTACGAGAAAATTAAGGCAAAAACTTAAAAATACCTAAGGGAAGACAAATTTTAACTAAAAACGCAAAATGGGAATCCTAAACGGGACCTAAAAACCCTAAATTATCAAAATTAAATCCTAAAATGATCTTTTTGGTTTTTATAAGTCTTAATTGACAAAAAAGCCAGAACAAAGAAAACTAGACCAAAAACGAAAAAGATTTAAGCTTAAAAACACTAAAAACATGAACGGGATACAATCCCGTTCTTTAAAAATCAAAATTTTGCAATTTAAACCCTACGAAAGCAAATCTAATTTTTCTATGTTCTAAATATTAAAAGAAAATTTTCTAAAAAAGAATTATATTTTTTTGACTTTTTTATAATTTTTTATGAATTAAAAACGATTTTAATGAAATTAAATGTTTAAAAATACTAGACTATTTAATAAAAATCTAAAAAAAATTAGCAAAAGTAGCTTGAACAATGCTTGTCCTAAGAAAAATAAAACGGGAAACACAACTTATCAAATAAGCTAAAAACGCCTAATAAGCTAAAAGGCCTAAAACGTCTATAAAAGATTAATGTTGCAAAGTTAAACCAAAAAAGTCCCTAGGGCACGTTGGTAGTGGAGTGTGTGTGTAAAACGTTTGGTGATAAGGGTGAGGTCCCGGGTTCGAGCCTTGCTCACCTAGGACTTTCCCTAATCCTAAATGTTTTTGTTTTTGCTATTTTTTTAAAATCTTTTTACACACGCTTATGCACCACATGAAAATAAGCACTTTTTATAACTATAGCTTTTTATGAAAGCCAAGGAATAAGCTGAAAAAGCACAATGAAAATGACAGAATGCTTATTTTTAAACTTAAGAAACAAATGGCAAAAAGGCTAGGCTTAAAAAGAGCAAATAAGCAAATGACAAAGCAAGATAAGCAAACACAGATCTTAAGACAACCTTAAAAAGCAAATAGGAACAAAATTTAGCAAATAAGAACAATTATATAAGCCAGAAATGAGCATTTAAAACTCAGCAGTACTAACTTTTAAGTTGGTACTGCTAGTTAAACACTTAAGTCTGCTTGGCTAATAAAAGGCAAATAAGCACAATGAAATAAGAAATAAGCAAAGGCAGATACTCAACCACATCTAATAAGCACTTAAGAACAAAATTTATCAAGAAATTCAAACAGGAAAGCACTAATAAGCTAAATAAGCACTTAAGCCAAAAACAGTATACAAACAGCTAAAAGGGACTTTAAGGCTTAAAAATAAACCACTTAGAAGAACCTTATGGGAATAGGGCCTGCACTAGCTTATAATATGTCCTAAGGGATTTCTAAAACTCCAAAGAAATTAGAATTTAAAAAACAAATAAGCCACTAAAAGGGCTAATGAAAACTACTGTCACAGTCAGCATGAGCTGACTTGGGTTTTCTTAAGAAAAATGTGGCTATAGCAGCCTACAAATAAGCTGGCAAATAAGGGTTAAAATGAAAAAGCAAGTAAAAACAGATTGAGTACTCCCACAAATGAGCCTATGCTCAAACTTTTAAGCTCTGAAGACAAGTTTAAGTAACTGAAAATTTGAAAATGAAAAAGGGCTTTTAAAAGAGAAAGACACTTAACTAGACTATGACAGATTTTGAACAAGACACAAGTAAATCAAAAAGACTATCAACTACTGCATTAAGATACTCTAAAGACCACTAAAACAAGACTCAAAACCAGGTTTTGAATAACTAAATCAAATGAGCACTTTAAAAATAATTTTGAGCCACAGTTTCAAAGACAACATGAGAAAAACCTTCAAACAAGTTTTAATACTTAAAACTTTTGAAAAACTAATCAAGAACAACTAAAGACAGCTGGTTAAAGTTAGCCAAAAGACCCAAATGGTTTTTAAACCTATTTTGACCCATTTTTACTACTATCCCAAACACCCATTTAATTTTAAAAAAGTCTTTTTTTTAGGCTGATTAACAAAGTTTTAAGGAATGGTTTTTAAAAATAGATAAAAAGTAATGACTAATTAGCAATAAGCACTAATAAAAACACATAAATAAGCACTATAATAAGCAAATAGAAATATAAGCAATAACAAAGCAAATATAGGCAGTCTTAAAAGAAAAGCTCAAATAAGGACATACAAGGAACAAACAAAGATAACTAAGCATAAATAACATGAATAAGCATTAAAGAGCATAAATAAGCAAGAAATAAGCACTTGAACAGTAAAAATGCAAGAAAATGAAAAATGAAAAACTTACAAAAGTTCAAGCTTTTGTATATGATTCAAGTACTCAAATCAGCTTATAACCAACCTATAGCTTATCCACATACGCACTAAACCCATGGCCATCCAATATTTACCATGCTCCAAGATTCTTCAAGTATTTTTAAGTGATTTTTAATGAAAACAACTCTTTAAACAACAAGAATATAGAGAGTTTCCATTGCTTAAGGTTAAACAGCTTATGAGGGTTTTTAAATGAAAGCTTTTAGTGACTTAAATAAGACACTTGAGAACCAAAAAGAGTTTAGAACAGATTTTAAGAAACAAACTTAGATTTCATTAAACTTCGAAACATTACAAGGTAAATTCCATCAAAACTAAATAAGCTGAAAAATCAAAATGCTAGGTAAAAAGACTAAGACTTTTTTTTCCTCAAGGCTTATAAATGACATATATATATATTAAGCTAATGAAGGTTCTAGGTCTTCCAGCTGTGTGTGTTTCTTTGCTGAAGGTGTGTTTGTTGTGTGAGTGTAAACCAAAGTTGATCTCAGCCCTTGAATGAATCTTTGTGCCCAAGCAAATTGATCATGTCCCTTGATTTATCTTGCCCAATAGTGTTTTCTAGGACTGCCAAGGTGGCTTGGCAGTTTATGAGGTGGGGTGAGAGTGGTGGTGATGTTTTGTCGTATTGTGAGAAGTTTTAGCAGTTTTCTATAAGTTAAAACACATGTAGGGTGTGTGAGGGGGATAATGAACAGTGTACGCGCCATTTTTAAAAGTTCTTAATGTTGGTAAAAATGGTCCCTCCAAGTGTATGTCTTTATTACACTGCAAGTCCTTATGGTGTTCATCTTTGGCCCTTTTGGTTTGGGTTGGGTTTACACCATTAGTCCTTAAAGGACTAACGGCGGTGTTATAAAAGGTAACGGGGGTGGAGTGTTATAAGGGGATGATGTTGGGCTAGCTTTAGGCCAGGTGTCATAAAAAAGAAGTGTTGGGCTTTTTTAAGGTTTAAAGGTTTATAAGGATATAAGTGGGCTTTCCTAGGCCCACTAGGTGGGTACGGGTGGGCCCACTTTTGGCAGTTTAGATTTTCACGTTTGGTTTTCGATGCTCTTTCCAAATCCACTTTCCGGGGTTGACTTTGACTTGATTTGACTTTGACTTTTTGTTGACTTTTGGCTTTAAGTTGACTTTTCTTTCATGCTCTTTCCGTTCTCGTGCTCGGTTTTGTCGATTTGGCTTCTATTTTTGTCCTTTTCTTGGATATCTATTTCCTGCATAATACAAATACAAAATATACAAATACAATGTATTTTTGGTACGTTTTTAGTCATTTAAGTATGGTTTTAGAGGTTAAATGTATGTGTAATTAAACACATACCAACAAGTATCCTGGATTCTAGTGACTCTAAGGCTAACTCATAACCCTGAATTTCTAGTCTTGCTCTGCTATGTTTTTCTCTTTCACTATCATAATTCTTTTGAAGAGTTTTAAAAGATTCTAGACATTTTTTAGAACATTTTTGTACCTCATTGTCAAAAGAACTTAATGAGCTTGAAGAAGATATTGCCATTAAAGCATAGTTGACTGGTTCTATTTCAAAATCATTACTCCAGTCATATCCTCCTAGACCATCTTGAGCCACCAGTGCCTGTGATGAAGATTCATTTGTTGGTGCATTGCTCCTGCCATTGTCACCATAAGATCTTTTCCCTTGATTCCTTCCAGATCTGCATTCCATAGCAAAATGCCCTTTTGTGACAGTTGTAGCACTCAAATTTTGATTTATCAAGTGAAACAGGTCATTTTTCTTTGAAATCCATGTTCCTTCCTGTCTTCTGAATGAAATTCTCACTCTGACAGTCAACATAGCCACCTGCCATCTAAGATCCAATTCTTCCAAGTCATCTTCATCAATCTGCTAAAAATCCTCATTTTCAAGTTGAGGACTGGTTGTTGGTTGTGCAAAGAAAGAGCATGCTACATCATGAGCACATGGGGTAGATGAAACTTGACTAATTCCACTAGCAGTACTAACCTTAAAATCTCTACTGGCAGTACTAACTTCATTAGTACTTCTAGTGTTCTTAGAGGAAAGAAATTGTGAGTCCCAAACTGAATAGATCTTTGCAGCCTACTAAGGGTGATAGCCAACTTGTATAAATACAGATTAACTATAGAGAAAACACTGACTATGAATACGTATTGTATATGCGGAATCTACATAATAGTATTAAGAAGAACAATGAAAAACTAAATTTTTATTTCTATTAATCTGTTAAAGTAATTACAGATTACTAACTATGAGATATGATTGTATGAGATGAGATATATATATTGAACTGATTCTCTCATCTCTAATGTCGTAGGGTTCCTTTTATAGACCAAGGATAAACCTTAACAGGCTTACAAAACGCACAAAAGATAATACATATCTTCTCCTATAATATCTCATGCATATCTCTTAAATGGTACTAACTATTTTATACTAATGGTACTAACTATCTGAGCAGTACTTAACACTTTTGTACTGTCAGTACTAACTATAACTATCGGTACTAAGTATATACCTAACGGTACTAAGTCAGGAATGAATAATTCCCAACAATCCTCCCCTAAACATGATTGTGAACTCTTTTAACTTTATGTTTCTTCAGGTTAATCTTCTTAAGTTCTTGGAGGATGTATCCAAACACTTTAACACATCTTGATCTGATCTTGAAACACTATCCATCTTCATCAACAATTTTGTCTTGTCAGCAACATCTTTTTAGCAACAATCCAACTAAGTTGGCTTTGTAATTTTTGGCAAACTACCAGCCATAAACGGATTTGATTTTCTTTTACCAGTAGTCGTTTACTCTGGGATAGTCAACTCTTTATTTCAAAAATATAGTGAGTTAATTACCATACAATTTTTGGTAAACTGTTAACCATCAACAGAATTGATTTGTCTTTAGCAAATACCGTTTGCTTTTGGACTAGCCAATGCTTCATTGCTGTAACATGGTGCATTGATAAACCATATAGTTTTTAGCAAACTATCAGCTATCAACAGATTTGAGTAGTCTTTACCAAGAACTGTTTGATCCTGGACTAGCCAACTCTTAACCATGAAGCAAGGTGAGTTGAAAACCCTACAATTTTTGGTAAATTGTCAACCATAAACGGATTTGAGAAGTCTTTACCATAAGTTGTTTGCTTATGGACTAGCCAGTTCTTATGCCTATTAAGCATGGTGAACTGATGACCATTTGTTGTGTGGTGGTTAGCCAATACTCAAACCCTTCTCATCTCCATTTAAATCATCAATTATCATCAATCTGTTGCTTAATAAATCTGATCAAATCAAGGGCAGTAGTACTTTCTCTTTCAACTTCCAATCCAAGATCAAGCATCCTTTGCAATAAATCCTGTGAAAGAGGATATCTTCTGTTACCCATAAAGATTCACATAACAAGAGACATGATCCGGAGGTCAGGGAGGATTGAACAAATGTTTAACCATATTATTAGTGAGAGAAAGGGAAGATGTGTGTATTCTAGAGAGAGAAACACACACACCTTATTACAAGTAAAATGAATCCTCACCCCTCCATGGAAGTATGGATGGGATATATATAGCCCTGGATACGATCTACTTACTACACTTGACATTTCTAGTCCCTGCGTGTCCGACTAATATAAACTAATGTAATTCCGTATTAGCCGACATATTTTAAGGCTAACAATCTTCCCCCAATATGTGGGCATACAGAATTACTTTCAATGTTCCTATCAAGTACAAATACAACAAAATAAAGTGACATCCAATGCGCTTCCAATGCTAAAGATGACGTCTTTATCTTTTAGTCTTGATACTTGTACTACAGCTTGGATCTTCTTTGTCATGACTTGTTCTGGAACCATTGTAGTATGCATGAGTTGGATTAACTTCCCCCCAAATCATGCAGCATGTCTTAAAGAGCTTTATTCATAGACTCCTTTTTGGTGAAGTTTTTGAATCAGCTTCCCCCCAAACCAACATCCGTATCTTGAGCAGATTCTGAAACGTTGATGTAGCTTGAACGATCTTCTAACATTGACATTTAAAGTGCACAGCAGAATTTAGTAGAAGAAACAGTCAACCATACCATCTAATACTGCTTCTATACTGTATCATGACATTTGGTCTTGGTGAATATCTGTTTAGGGGAACATGCAAGAGATCAGAAACAATACTTCTCACACATGCAGAATACTTCACAAACCATACTAAGTGAAGTAGTATAAACTACTTCCCCCTGGAAGTTGACCTAATAGCATCAAAGTATCAAAGTACACATATTCCCCCATGATGGTTTCGAACTCTCAGAAGCATCATTGACGTGTACGCCCATATGCACGAGAAGTTCTTGTCATAAGCAACAATCTTGAAAAGTTATGAAAGACATTGAAGAACTTTGAAAGATTTTGCTGAGACTATGAAGTATCATTGACGTTCAGTAGCTTCAAATATCCCATGAGAGTTGCTGATCACATCTCAACCTTATACTCTCTGGCTAACTTACCAACCTCGTATTCTGTCGGCTATTGTTGTGACCACTTGGTGAAGTAAACCCGATATACCAAACTTGAAAATGAAGTAGAATCCCCCAAATTTGTTACTTAAGCTTGCACTGATGTTGATTGAAGAACGATGCAGAAGAAAGCCTCTAAGTACCCTATACACTCAGCTTAAGAGACAAAATAAGTACAACACCTCTTGAGACTATCCACATCGGCATCTGCGTGTGACACTGAGCACTATAACATAACTTCTTTAAGTGATAGCTATAACCCGTGAGTACTATAATGTAACTCCTTACATCGGGTATAATTAGATAATCCAAGTCTAAATCATAACTATATACGTTCAAGCAAGTCATCAAACGATAGATTGGGTTTAAGGAAAGGGGTAGAAAATAGAAGGAAGTCTCGATGATGAAATAAGTAGACGCCTTCGTGAAACCCACTTCAAACTCAAATAAGGGATACCAAATAAACTTCGTGATCACTTGACATTAAAGTCCAAATTCCATAGCCATTTTGACGTTTTAGTGAATCTTATTCGGATCGTTTTTAGTGTAATGTATCATGTTTGTTGTGTTGTTGTTCAAGAATGTCGTTAAACTAGGACAAATGTTATTTTTGAATTGTCGTCAACGAGAGAACATTGTCTAGTCTAACTTGACGTGAAAGCGTTTTATACCTGGCCTGTTAAATCCATCAGCCCAACAAATCAATGAAACTCGGCCTACAATCAATTGCTAATCCAATTCATTTAGGCCCATTTTAAATGTAATAATACTCGGTCCACTCCAACCATATTATACATTCGGCCCAATTGAATATCAACCCAAGTCCATCATTGTGTCGTATCCATGTGACCAGCCCAAATCCACACATTATATCATGAATCCAACTTAATTATACCGGCCTACTATCCATGTAGTTAATACCATCCCAATATCATCTTGTTAACACATTCATTTTGGCCCATCGATTGTTAGAACCCGGGTATCATAAACCCACCAGCCCAATACAAATTTAGGAATATATAATAGACATAATCCCTAAAATTACTCACATAACAAATCCCTAACCCTAATTTCATTGTCACCCGCCCCCATCTTATCCTTCCTCCATCATACACGTGACAGCCAAACTCCTTTCAATTTACATCGGCCTTGTATCCAAATCCCCAAACACATAACGCAAAACATATTAATCTATCTTGCCTGATCATAATAAAAACGTGATACCGTATACCCTTTGAACTCATTCATTTGAACCATACAAGGATGAGAGTGACGTGGCTTCAAGATCATTTAGATGGTCTCGGGTAGGTGTCTGTGTTCGAGTTTGTGTGATAATCGAAACAAAGATGAGCAAAACACTTTTTGTTTATGTTCAATCTTTAATTTTCGAATATTAAAAGAGAAGAGATTTTCTTCTTAAAAATCAATGATGATTCTCATTCGTGTGTTTGGTCTTGTTAGATCATAACAGTTATTACACAACATGAAAGAATGAAAAACTAAGATCTTTTGTTATCATTTTCGAGTCTTGAGATGGGATAGAGAGGTGATATAGATGGTATTGTTTTTTTTTGTGACGAGGGGATTTACATAGGGATAGATGGTTTTATTGTATTGAGTGTGACGATGGGTGTGGTTTAAATATGGATTTGTGAGTTGAGGCAGTGATTATTGTTGATATTGGATCTTGGTGTAGATGTTATTGTTGTTGTTTGTTAATGTCGAGTTTGTCTTCAATCTTCTTCATTTCTGTCTTTGACCCGACTCAGTTGAGTTGACCGGGTCAACTCGGTAAATACCGAGTTGACTCGGTTTGGGTTGTGGTTTAACAAAACGCAACCAACCCAGCAAAACGCAACCCGTCTTGGGGGGCAAAACGCAACCCGTCTTGATAGACAAAACGCAATAAAGATTAGATTTGGGCAGCGTTTTGTTTGTATATTCATGATAATTGGTCTTCAATGATCAAAACGCAACACCAAATCGCAATGAGAGGCAAAACGCAATACCAAACGCAGTCCTCTGTTGTTAGACAAAACGCAACTGTTTTGTAAACTAAAACGCAATGAGCAAAACGAAGCTGTACTTTCGTTTTTGTCATTTTGTCAAAACGCAATGAAGAAACAAATCATGAGCAAACCCAGATTTGTTGCTTGACTTTTAAGCACAAAAAAATGGCAAATTTGAACCAGAAATGATAGAACTTGTAACAACAATAACAGCCTGTTCTTGACTTTTTTTAATAAAAAAAACGATGAACAGTATTGAACAGTGACCGAATAGTGCATGAACAATATATGAACATGATGAATAGTAACCAGAACAACAAACAAATGATACAATACACCCCTGCAGCTCTGATGCCAATTATTACCCATAAAGATTCACATAACAATAGACATGATTCGGAGGTCGGGGAGGATTGAACAAATGTTTAGCCATATTATTAGTGAGAGAAAGGGACGGTGTGTGTATTCTAGAGAAAGAAACACACACACCTTATTACAAGTAAAATGAATCCTCACCCCTCCATGGAAGTATGGAGGGGATATATATAGCCCTGGACACGATCTACTTACTACACTTGACATTTCTAGTCCCTGCGTGTCCGGCTAATATAAACTAATGTAATTCCGTATTAGCTGACATATTTTAAGGCTAACATCTTCTTTCAACTAACATATGGACGACTGTCCCATCTTCAAGTTCTAGTATGTATTCTTCACAAGCTTCATACAATCTCCAAGTGACAATCTTCCAATCTTGTTGATCATCCCAGAAATCACTTTGATTATTTTCTTCTTGTGAGGATTCCATCATTATCTTCAAATCTCCCCAAAGAATTAACTCAATTCCTTCTAATGTAATTTCTGAGTACTGCTCCATCATCAAGTTATACAAGTGAAATAAAGCTTTCCTGTCAAAGATATGTAGTACCTCCAATAGATAGTTAAATGCCCTGAAGTTCCCATTGGCTTTGTGGATAACAAGATAATCCCCCTCTGGTGATGAAACCTTGTCCAACTTAGAAATAAATGATTTCTTCTCCATTATTTCACTATCTATGGTACCTTCAAATGTAACAATCTTCAGGCATTTTCTGTGTTCATCATCACTATTAACATCTGGTTGAGGTCTTTTCCTTTTCCTTGCTATCATCATCATCATATGACCACCCTTTATTTTCTTTGTACCTTGCTCAGTCACATCTACCTTAGCAGGTACCTTTGCTGTGTCTTCAGTCTTTGAAGTTTCTTTAACAACCCTCTTTTTTAAACTCTTATGATCAGGGTCTTTTACTCCTTCATTCATCTCCTTAATCCTTCTTTCATCCTCAGTGGAACCAACAGCAGTGAAACTTTCATCAAATCTTTTCACTTTCTCATATAAAGCTTGTATGTCTTCAAAAGTTTTGCTTTTTAGGTCTGAGTGTTTCTTGTTTCCAACATGTTTCAAATAAGTTATTATTTGATTCCTTAACTGAGTTCTTGTAGGAGGTTTATTCCTGATTGCAATGGCTCTTTGTTTTGCAAGAAACCTTCTTTGAGCTGCAATTGTATCACGAAGGAATTTTTCTCTCTCTTCCACAGTGAACTTCTCTCTCTCTCTTCATCTTGAAGTCTTAGAGATAGAAGTCTATCAGCTTCAATTCTTGCTTGGATAAAGTCATACTCATTTGAAAGGGCAATCTTTATAGCTTCTTCTTCAGCTAGCTTTTTAACTTCTTCTTCTGCTTCCCAATCTTCTTGTACCTTTCTAGCCATCTCTTCATCCCTAGCAAGTTGCTTAAACTTCTTTTCAGCTTCAGGAATACCTTCAGATTCAGTATCAGACTCGTCTTCCTCTTTAATTTTCTTTTTCCCTTTATCTTTTGGATCAATCTTTGGAAGAGGCTTTAAAGTCAATAATGATCTGGTTAAAGTAGGTCTAGGTCTCTCATTCTCTTCAACGTCCTTAAGCTCTACTCCTTTCTCCTTTTTCTCTTGAAACTGCTTTGGCTTGGCTCATGTTGAGAAGAACTTGAGCGATAGTCTCATCATCTCCAAACATTGTAGGAGTAATTGTTGGAGTGGTTGGAGTAGGAATTCTTCCTTCAGTTTGATCATCAGTACCTTCATCTGGGCTAACGGTACTATCTTTTTTCCTGTCGGTATTAACTTTGGGTCTGTCAGTAGTAACATATGGCCTGTCAGTACTAACATTTGGTCTGTCAGTACTAACTTTTTCCGTGTCAGTACTAACTTTTTGTTAAGCAGTACTAAGTGCATCTTTAGTACTAAATTTTTCATCAGCAGTGTCCTTCTCTTCATTCACTACATCTCTTGTCCTCTCCACATCTTGAGAATCTTCAGTATCTATATAATCCAATATATCATCAGGAAGCTAATCAAATAATGGATCTTTATGGACTGAAGGTTCAGCTTTGGCAGATTTCCTCCTCTGTTTTGATACAGACTCCTTTTGCATCCAGTTTTTCTTCAAGGATCTCTTTCCTGCCAATCTTTGCTTCAAGGATACATTCTTCATCCAAGCTCTGTGGTGTGTAATAACAAGTTTGGCTTTCTTCTTTAGCTTCTTGATCTATGCCTTCAAGTGTTTAATTTCCTTGGCTTGATCTGTAACCTATGTATACAAAAAGATACATAGATCATACACACTTTGGAGTGTCATGTCACCCTCATTCCCTGAAAGGGATCTATCACTGGATGACTGACCTCCTTGATTCCCACCAGTATCCTCTAGAATGGAATCAGGCATATGAGTAGTAAGTGAAGGTCTAGGTGATGGGTCAGACTAAGGCTCAACATTGACTTCACTAGGGTGAGGAGGAGAAGGTGTAGGTTGTGGTTCAGATGGTCTTTCTGAAGTGGAACCCTCATCCTCAGTTGGTTGTACCAACATAGAAGCAAATAAATGTGTGACTTTCCTTGAAAAATGTTTACCATTTTTAACCATAAAGGAGAAAACTTTACTTGTCAAAGCATTTACAGGAAAAATGGTCTAAAGGTACTGGTACATTCACTAGCTGTTTATCTAAAAAGATTGAAATGAACCTTGGATACATAATAAACTTTTTCTTTGCATCTAAGTGTCTAATCATACCATCAAAAATTAATTTAGAAAAATTATATTTCTGATTAGATGTTAAGCAAATTACAGCAG
>BQNB010118611.1:0-20961 GCA_026074375.1 Tanacetum coccineum | reverse complement strand
CAATAACAGTTGTACATTTCACTGTGCGATGTGATCTCGTTTTTATTTAATGTATATATGTTATGTCATGGTTATGATTTTATAAAATCTAACGGGCATTATGTTTTCTTGTGATTTAAGAAAATGGCACCAAGAGGAAGGCCCACGAGGTTAAACCCAGATGCAACACCAACACCAGTCATAGACCCTACTACCACCTCTTCGGTCGCCAGTGCCAAACTTTAGGCCATTATCAACCAGGGTGTCACTACTGTATTGGCACCACGTGATACGACCCGAAATGGCGATGATCGCCATACCTCGAGAACAGGTGTGAGAAGGAATGAACGCGCTGTGCGGGAGTGCACTTATCAAGACTTTATGAAATGTCAACCCTTATTCTTCAGGGGCACAGAAGGAGTGGTCGACTTGACCCAATGGTTTGAGAGGATGGAAACCGTGTTTCGCATAAGTAACTGCACCGTGGAGAATCAAGTGAAGTTTGCCACTTGTACTCTTATGGGAATTGCTCTAACATGGTGGAACTCACATGTTAGGACAATGACTAATGATGTTGCATATGCAATGACGTGGACTGACTTCAAGAAGATTTAGGCAGAATTGTGGAACCTAAAAGTAAAAGGCACCGATGTGGTAGCTTATAATCAACGTTTCCAGGAACTGGCATTGCTGTGTGACAGGATGTTCCCTGAAGAGACTGACAAAATTGAAAGGTATGTCGGTGGGATGCCCGACCTGATTTACTCAAGTGTTGTGGCATCGAAGCCGAAAACCATGCAAGAGGCTATTGAGATGGCGACTGAATTAATGGATAGGAGAATTAACACTTTTGCTGAGAGACAGGCAGAAAACAAGAGGAGGTTTGAAGACACTCCCCGAAATAACCAAAACCAACAACAGAACAAAAGGCAGAACACCGGCAAGGCTTATGCTGCAGGGAACGGTGACAAGAAACCGTATGAAGGGACTAAACCTCTATGTCCCAAGTGTAACTTCAACCATTACGGTCCTTGTATACCAACATGCAATAACTGCAAGAAGCTTTGCTGTAACATTTCTCATTTTCGTGTCATTGTACGACTATATTAATGATCACTATTTATTTTAGTCATAACAATAACAACAACAACACAACAACAATAACAACAACAACACGCAACAACAACAACCCGAGAGGCCCAAGGGGGCAAATACTATGCCATCGTTGCTTTGAGTGTGGGCTCCAGGCCACTTCAAGAAGACTGCCCCTAGTAGGAAGAACAAGAACCAGGGAAATTGGGCAATGCTATAGCCAGGGCTCTATGCATGGGAGTTGCAGGGCAAAACTGTGAGTACACAGTTGTGACGGGTGCGTTTCTCCTAAACAACGTTGTGCTTCCATTTTATTTTGATTACTGGTGCAGATAGAAGTTTCGTGTCTACTCTATTAGTACTTTGATTTAATAGCAACATAACTATTAGATCATGGTTATAATGTTGGAATTTGCTGATGGTAGCATATTTGGGTAAATACGGTATCTACTGGGTTGCACGTTAAATTTTCTAGATCATCAGTTTCCACGTCGACCTATTTCCTGTAGTTATAGGTACTATGACGTCATATTTGGATGGATGGTTGTCAAAAATTACCAAGCCGTTATTGACTGTGCTAAGAAGATCGTTCGTATTCCCTTGGGAGCGAATCTTAATTTTTCATAGAGAGGATGTGTAAATAAACTGCGGTGACTCAGATTAACATCATTCGTGCACCAAGACCAGAAGTTTCTGCTAAGGATGTCACGTTCTTTTTGGCACAGATTACATCCAAGGAGATGGAGGACAAGTTTCAAAGAAGATGCAATGCAAGATGTACCGATCTAAATAATTTTCCGAGTATTTCCTGAGGACTTGCCAGGTTTCCACATACCAGGCCAAGTGGAATTTACACATCGATCTAGTACTTGGTGCTCACCTGTAGCACAGCACCTTATCGATTGGCCACATCAGAATGAAGGAATGGGGATCAACTACATAAGAGCTTTCCGACAAAGGCTTTATAAGACATAGTTCATTACCATGGGAGAGCTTCGAGTTATATTCATCAAGAAGAAGATGGATCGTTACGGATGTGCATAGGATTATCGGGAATAAACAAACTATCGGTGAAGAAACCGTTATAGCTACAAGAATTGATGACTTATTCGATCAACTCAGGGGTCGAGCGTCTCTCAGAGATCGAACTAAAGGTCAGGTTATCACTCCAAAGGAGGGGTTCGAGAAGAAGCATCTCGAAGACTGCCTTCAGAACTCGATTATGGACATTATGAATTCTAGTTATGCCGTTTGGCGTTTGACCAACGCACCTGCTGTGGTTTATGGACCTGCATGAAACCGCGTGTGAATACCCTTATCTGGACAAATTGTAATTGTCTTTATTGACGATATTTGATCTATCTTCAAGAACAAGCAAGACGCACGAAGAGCATGAAGATATTATTGGAGTTGTTGAAGTAAGAGGTGTTGTATGCAATATATTTTAAAGTGTAATTTTGGATTCCCAAGGTACAGTTCCTCGGTTACGTGAGTGATAATTAAGGCATTCATGTGGATTCCAGCCAAGTTCGTATCGTTAAAGATTGGGCATCTCCTAAGTCAACACGGAGATTCGTCGTTTTTAGGTCTTGCTGGGTATTATCGACGATTCATTGAAGGGTTTTCAAAGATCGCCAAACCAATGACCAAGCTCACTCAAAAGAAGGTCAAGTTTGGGTGGGGTGACAAACAAGAAGCAGCGTTCCAGTTATTGAAGCAAAAGTTGTGTAGTGCAACACATCTGGCTTTACCGAAGGAAGTAAGATTTTTCGTATAAGCGTTGCTTCGATCAAAGGGTTTGGGCGCTGTGTTGATGCAAAGGGTTAAGGTTATTTCTTATAGCATCACGCACAGTTAAAATCATGAGAAGAAACTATACTAATCATGATTGCAACTTGGAGCAGTAGTGTTCGCTCTGAAGGATTTAGGTGGCACTATCTGTATGGGTACAAGTGTAGGTGTTCACTGATCATAAGAGGTTACAATATAAATTCTTAATCAGAAGGAATTGAACATGGAGGACAACGCGATGGTTAGAGTTGCTTAGTGATTCGATTGCGATATTGTTATCACCCAGGGAAGGCATAATGTCGTTGGATGCTTTGAGCAGGAAAGATCGGGAAGACACCATTAAGGGTTCGAGCCTTAGTCACGACTATAGGTTTGGATCTTCCTAAGCAAATCTTGAATGCTCAGACTGAAGCCGGAACACTGAGAACTCAAGAATAAGGATGTTGGAGGTATGTGATTGAAATGCTAAATTTCGTGGCGCTTAGAACGGAAAAAAGTTGGACCTCGTACGGAAAGAACCTATGCTCAATGGCAGGAGTTGTCTATCCTTGTTATGACGACTTGCGACTGTGATCATGCACAGTCCACTTATCGAAGTATTTTATCCATCCAGGTTTGAGAAAATGTATCAAGACGTTAATGACGCTCTTTGGTGGCCCCAATATGAAAGCTGATATCGCCACATTATGTTAGCATAGTGGCTTGACCTGTGCTAAGGTCAGGATCTGAACATTAGAGTCAATGGTTTGTTGGTTACAACACGAGATACCTCAATGGAAGTGGGGACATTATCACGATTGGGTTTTGTCATTAAAGCTTCCTAAGTCATCCAAGGGTATGACACCTTTGGGTTATACGTTGACCGTTTACAAAGTCCGAATCTTTATACCATGAAAGAAACTGGGACCTCAGGTGAAACTAGCATGAATGGTACCTAAGGAAGTAGTAACAAGGCTTGGAATACCAGTCTCGATTATTTGTGATCGTGACCCTAGGTTCGCATCAAATTTTCTGGAGTTACTTCAGAAAGCCTTTGGGTACAAGTTTAGCTATTTGAGCGTCGCAAATCATCGCAAACTGACTGAAAGCGATGAGAACCATAACAATCTCTCAGATGTTATGCTTCGAGCTTGTGTAATCGATTTTGGAAATGGTTGGGTTAAACATTTGCCATTAGTCGAGTTTTCATACAATAACAGTTATCATGCTAGCATTAAGGCTGCACCCTTTGAGGCACTCTATGGTAGAAAATGTCGTTCGCCTGTTTGTTGGGCTGAGGTTAGAGAAGTTCAACTCACGGCCAGAGCATAGTTCAAGAGACGACTGAGAGAAAATCATTCAAGTTAACAAAGGATTGCATGCCGCTCATGATAGGCAATAAAGAGCTACGCTGATTTGAGAGTATGCAGATGGAGTTTGAGGTGCGAGTAAAAGTGATTATCAAGGTTTAGCCTTTAGAAAGGGGTTGTCGTTTTGGAAACGAGGGAAATTAAATCCCAGGTTTGTTGGAACTTTCAAGGTAATAAAAAAAAGGGTTGGAGACGTGCTTACAAGCTCGACTTCCTGTAGAGCTGAGCTAGAGTTCATAATACATTTCAGTGTCCCAACATTAAAAGAAGTGTCATGCGACGAAACACTTAGCCCGTTTGTTGGATGGGACTTCATTTTGTTGACAAGTTCAGTTTGTCAGAAGGAAACTATAGAGATAATAGATGTGAAGTTAAGGTTGAAGGAAGCGTATCCCATTATTCAAGGTTCGATGGAACTCCAAGAGAGGTCCTGAGTTTACGTGGGAACGCGAAGATCAATTCCGGAAGAAATACCCCATTGTTCTCAAAGACGGGCCGTCGTCAAGTGCTGCGTCTTAAGCCTTGAGGACAAGGCTCAGCTAACCGGGGGAGACTATAACACCCCGTGTTTTAGGACAATGTACAACGTTAATAAAGTCACCATTTATTTTTAGTATTGTACGTGTTTGTTTTTAATGGAAATCGTTACGTTAAATCGCGTAAGCTAAAATTGATCAGTTAACGTAAACGGGCATCAAGCTATCTATTGTTACGTCAAAAGCGGTTAAGCAATTATTGTGAGAATAATTATTAAACGCTTCACATGCACTTATCGGATACGTGAAAAGTGTTTACGTTACGCGATAAATGATTATTTAGGTTTTCGGAACCCTAAAAATTTTTAGTACGCTTCATCAAATACCTACGTTTTTATACAATGATCAAAGTTTATAAAAATTTAGGCATATGTATATATTTTACAGTCTCATGTGTTTATTTACAAAATAACAAATACTCTTACAATTTACCAGACTTAACAAGTATACTTTATTTTAAAAAATACACTTTACAATTGTTATATAAAAACTTTATTATACTTTCTTTTATAAAAATACACAAGTAACATTACATTATATAAAAGAAATAAAGGAAAAAACACCTCCCTAACTTCATGGATGATTACTATTAGAAGGAACCAAGAGGACCATGGCTTTTAAAGCCTGTTCCTCTTTTTGTCATTGACCCAACGGCACACCCCCTCCCCTTTGAATTTCTGGTCAAACTTTGTTAACAACTAGAAAATATCTATTATCTTCCTATATATATCATGCATGGCATAAGGGTTTTCACTTTACGACTTTTTACTTACAATATCACATTTTTCTTTTTGTCCCCTTTCTCTCAAAACCCACGGTATATAACACTCTTAAGCAATATACATACATAATTTTTATACAAATATACAACCCTTTACTACATCAATTCTAGGCATACTAAAGTGTTTCATCGCCTTGGGATACCATTAGCAAGTATTAAAAAGAAGAAAAAGGGAGATTAGGGTTTCAAACCTAATCTAGGGTTTATAAGCTTGTAAGCTTTGGTTTTGAGTCTAAACACGGGTTTAGCATTTATTTCTCATCTCATACATCATCCCTAAGGTCTTCCTAATTCCTTCATACTTTTATTTATTATGATTTTATGTGTTATATGTTAATTATGGCTAAATCACCACTAAGGACTTTTAATATGTAAAATGAGTTTTCACTTAGTTTATGATTTTATGCACTTATTCTTATGTCATACTGGTTATATATATCATGGAAAAATAAATGGTAAAAGTTGTTAACTTATGGATTAAGCATAAACATGTTTAGGTTAAATTAGGGTTTTATAAGGTTTCTTAATCTTCACATGTGAAAATAATGGAAAGTAAATTGTTAAACTTGTTACAATGAATTTATAAGGACTATGGATGAACTTGGACATTATTATAAGTATCACATATGTTAAAAATAGCTATTAGGGTTTTTAAAGTAAACTACTAAATTAAATAATACATAAAACAAGGTTTTTATAAAGTTATACACATAAATACTTAGGGGCTGTTTTAATCCGAATTTCATACAGTAGGTTTGACCTTATATAAAAATAATACGCCTCATGACGATTCCAAAATGATAAGAAACTCGAAAAAAGATTTATATACTAAATAGATACGTTAATTACGAGTTCTACGTCTTTAAATACTTTTTATAAAACTATTTTTATAAAATGTTACTAATCATTACAGAAAACTATTTTTTTAAAACATCTAAAAAATATGATTATAACTTTTAATTACGAGATCTACCTCGAAAAGAATCGCTAAAACGGAACTATAACGAATAATACGAGTTTACGATAATTAAAATTTATAAAAGTAATTTTTTATAAACTATGTCAGTAAAAAGCTTATTCATCAGTGGGATTAACTTTATAAAATATAATTACATACTTTTAATAACAAAGAGTACTAGAATGGAATCACTAAATGGGACTTAAAACGAATAAGTTATTACGATTAATTTTAGTCTAATTAATACTAATAAAACGGACAAATAGGCTGTTGTGAACAGTATAATTATCTATTCATTAGCAGATAATCTTAAAAATTGAAATATAATATTTTGATACACGCGTCTTATACGAAGACGTGGACGTAAGTAATAGCGAGACAACGCGACTTTTAAAACTCACAAATTAGGTCATTTTTACGAAGTATAGTTATAAACGTTTTACTTTATAAAATTTTATTTACTAAACGAATAGTCGGTGATTATGCTATATAGAATATTATGTGGTTATCAAAGTACTATAAGTACTGGGTAGTTTCATAATGATGCCTTTCGGATGGGTTATGACGAGTTGTTGCGATTTACAATTTAAGTGTCCTAACTCCTCGTTAAGTCATGTCAGGACTCTTTAATTTTGATAGACCGCAACGATAGTTCGATGTAACAATTAAGATTATATTAAATGTTAATTAATTTTAAAGTACCCGGTTTTATTAACGACCTTAATTTAAATAGGTTGCATCTAGACGTTCTTGCGTGGACGTTTTATCTGCGATTATTTTGGACTCTCTGTACTCAAAGTGAGTTTATAGCCCCCTTTTTACAGTTTTTATGATTTACTATTATTGGGGGTGGGAAAACATGCTTTGTTTTTAAAGTTGGACGAAGTGTTTTAAATATATTGTTTATGTGTTTGCTAAGTAGCGATAACCCTCCTGAGAATTATCATGAACTGTCTATTGCTTAGATGTAGTTGTTAAATTGCATTATGTGAGCGGAATGTTATATTAATTGATCTATTGGGATAACTCTCCCATTTGGGTGATTAGCTTATCACCGGGAAAGACCGTAGACCTGTTGGACTTGGAATGTTGAGGGGTTACAACATCTGTAAGGGCAAAATAACTTGCTAAATAGGCAAATTTTGGTTGAGCTTCAGTTGTCATGACGCTTAGTGCAAACAATAATCTGGTTTTGTGTTGTTGGCATATGTTGTAACATACGGAGGAAAGTCTTAGCGGGTCTGCATATTTTAAATACATTAATAACTTTGATTTCACCAACATTTTTGTTGACGTTTTAAGCAATGTTTTCAGGAGGTCAATAGGCACGATGGTGCAAGGATGCAGTGGATTAATATGGATTGCACACTTAATGACTTATGTTGCATCATTTTTGGGAAATGTATTGTTGTCTTTTGTTATATTAAACATGGAACAAGGTAAAGGCTTTATGCTTTTGTATTTTTATTATAATTAAAATCCAATGTATCAATTTAAACGACTTTTTGTGTTGTTCTTATATATATCTTGTGCTGTTGATCTTGAAGTAACACGCCCCGGATCCTTATTCCGCTGCGACCCATTTTGGGGGTGTTACAACACCCGTTTTATCAACCGAGAAGCCCGTTGACTCTCTCATAATGGAGGATGAGCATCTTGATGCTATTCCGTCAATGGAATCGGACGAAGTAATAAAGTCTAGTGTCGAGAACCTTGTCCAAATCCCAAGTGAGTCCGAGGGTATTCCCAAAAATGTTTGTGATATGCCTCTTTGTAACAATCTTACCCCTCTTAAAGCATTCAAAGAACACTATGAGATTGTCGTCGATTTCAGTGATGATTCTACTTCGAGTGATGACGGTTCTCCCTACGGTGAGGATATCGAGTATGTCGATGCTTCACCTCCCGATTTCTTGAGCTCGTCAGCTTAGAGGTGGTGGAGAATGTTACCCCGGAAGATGGAGAAATTAAGGACGATGTTCTTCGTGAAAAATTATCTAAAATCAATCTTCTTATTGCTAAGATCGAAGCATTAAAAGATAATCCCACTCTATCTTCTGATTTTGTGACCAAGTCTCCCTCCATATTTCCTAACTCTTTCTTGGAGGAGACTAACACCTTTGATAATTCTATACCCGAATCTGAAACTTTCTGCTTTGATTTGGAAGAGAATAGTAGTGACAGTACCACTACTCGTTCCGATTATTCTCTTCCGGATTATGAAGCTTTCTATCTCGATGACGATCATATTGAAGAGAAGAGTAGTGGCAGTACCACTACTCATGCTGATTTTTCTCAATATGATTCGTTCATCTTTGATCTTTTGATCGATTCGTTTCCTCCTGCCGATAGGAGTGTCTTTTATCATGAGGAGTTCGCCAATGAACTTGCTCACATCATATCTCCATCGGAGTATGATTTCTTCTATTTTAAGAGTGAGCCCGATCCGGGTGAGTTGACTAGTATTGTTGACTCCGGGATTCGTGAGAACGTTCTTTCTACGACAAATGTGAATTTACCATTCGAGGATGACCAATCTCCTCTCTTGGCATATGTTGTATGGATCTTTCTTCCTTTTCTCACGTATCCCGTTACTCCACCATATCTTCTCTCTTGCGGGAATGAAGATACCATTTTTGACCCCGACATCTCCGTTTATCATTCTTTTATGCCGGGTATATCTCATCGGAGTGGAACTTTCATGAAATTCAATTATTATCCAAACCACTTGAATGAAAGTCCGATGGAGATTTTATCTTCCACTTGCTCCTCCATGGACCAATGAATTCGGGGTCGAGTCAGGCTCAAGACTCGGTTAACAAAAATAAGCGCTTCGTGGGAGGCAACCCATGCTTATCCGTAGTTATATTATGTAGTAATGATTGTGTTATTTTTTTGTTGTAGGAGGGCCGCTCTGTACCATTTTCCATGTTTTATGTTTTGTGGTTTATTATCCAGGATTGTCCCGGATTTTTAAAGCCTCTCGTGCTCGTGGTTTTGTCATTCGATCACTCGAGCTTCAAATCCTCAGCTTCATTTGGGAATCCAATATCACTAATCTAATCGATAAAGTTTATTCTTTACGCATACTTAATAAACGGGACTTAGTTTTACGTAGAGAACCTTCTTAATACATTGATGGACATGTTTAATTATAGTTATGGGGGGGGGGGGATCTATCGATTTGATTGTGCTGCAGTCGTTGTTTTCACATAATCCCATTTTTACCATCAAAATTTTGAAAAAGTTCCAAAAAAATGAAATCTTGTAAAAATTTTAAAAAACAATAAAATGAGTGTTTTGTCACTAATTTTGACTTTCCTGCTGGGTAGAATAGAATAAATTTTTGACTCGATCGAGCGTGTTGAGCTAGAGCTTGTTCCTTAACAATTTGGGCTAAGCAGTTCGCGGAAAAATTCACGAAGAATGTAAAAATTGGATAGTGTTAAGTTATGAGTGGGATGCTAAACAATGAAAAATAGTTGGAAATCTTAAGATGCTCATATATGTAATTTGTGCTTTTTCTCCCCATAAGCTTCTACGGATTATATACGTGCGATTTTTGGAGATTAAACCTTAATAATAATTTTTATGTAGTATATAGCAAAAAATTTTTAGTCTTAGTTCAAAACTTATTACTTGAATTTTCATACAAGAAGTCTTCTCTATATAAAAATAAAATAAAATAAAATAATATAATATGAAAAATGAAAAAAAAATATAAAAATATATTGGGGATGATAAAAGTTTGCTGGTATCTTGCCGGCTACAACGATGTTGCAGCCTTTATGAAAGCCCGAATAGTATGATAAAAAAAATCCGAGACCAGATAAAGTTGCTGCATCTTGCCGGCTTCAAAACGATGTTGCAGCCTTCTAAAAGGTCGAGGGTTACAATTGTATCATGTTATGTTTAATAGTAAGTTTAAATTAATAAATAGATATCTTTTTGTTAAATTTAATAAATTGTTTTGAACTTTGACTATTTATTTTAGATTTTTTTAATAAGCTATGTGTATCACGGGAAACCTTAGAGTTTATGAAACCTAAGATCGTGAGTCCCGATACTATTCTTGTGGGGTGTCAATAAAGCCTGGTCACTTGCCGAAGGTTGGGAAGTGCCGAGACGAAAGTCCGCACACATGAGATGATATCGCCTTAAACTATTATTCTCGGGTGGAACGTGAACATAGGAACTTATTGCAAAATGTTGGATCATGTGAATATCTCATAATAGAATTCCACCTAAGATATAATAAATTTTTCGGGAGTGAAAAGTCACAAGTTAAAAATTATGAGTTAGTGTTAGCATACTTAAACTGATCATTTAACTGTGATTTTGTTTTATAGCTTGGTTTGGAGCGAGTTGACAAGTCAGGGCGATGAATTTTTCCTCTTTGGGGCATTTTGATCGAATGCATCTTGTTTATGATCCTAACGGTTATGAAAATATCGAAAGTCGGAAAAGTTTAGGTTTAGTGGCTAATAAAAAAGAGAGAAATAGGAAAAATACAAAAATATTAGTGGTAATAAGTGCATATCTTTAAAAATGGTAAAAATGGGGCTTCTCTAAACTCTTGATTCTTTAATTCCCTGGATGAAAAACTTAGTACTTTTCTGAGCTAATTAGTGAGTTGGGATCAAGTTTCTTAGTTTTCTAAAGTGCTTACCTTATAGCATTGCGTGAGGACACCAATATCTTAGTATGGGGGATTTTGGTTGTGTTTAAAATACACATACCTTTGACATTCAATAATGAACTTAATTGACAAAAACGTACAAAAACATACATTGTATTTGTATGTTTTGCTTTTGTATTGTGCTGGTAAAGGAAATCTAAGATAAGCAAAATAAGAAGGACCCAAAAAAACGGGGACAAAACAAGCACGGAATGGAAGAGCATAAAAAGACAAAGTCAAAATAGAAGCCTAGACACACAATAAACCTATAGTCAAGTTCAACCCTGACAACAGTCAATGGTCCAAAAACCGAAGCCGTAATCAAAGAAATGATAAAATTGGCTCTACCCGAAACCAATCTAATGGCGCAGGTCAGCCATTGTATGTACTTTATATTGAAGACACATAAAGGTTTTAACAAAGGCCACATCCTTTTATATACATGCGGCCCAAACCAATATATATGAGCCCATTTGGACACTTAACCATCGTCAAATCTATAACCTTTAATCCAAATGGAACGTCTAAGTCCCAATGGACCATTCATGAAATTAATAACATAAAACACATGGAGGGTTAGAACCGGCCAACGTCCCAAAGTAGATATTACACAAAAGGTCCTCGATGTAAACCCCTCAATTACTCTTTGAGGGGCCTAATCTAGCATGTCCCCAAAGTATACTCCATAAGGTATTAAATTGCAATACCTCATGTAAAACAATCAGGGGTCTTATTCTTTGCATATTCACCATAAACTCACACCTGTTACAATTAAACAATACAAGAACACCCTATTACCGCTAAAACCCCCAAAACCAATGGTTCATTGGCCGTTTTCACTTTAAAAATACCACCCACAAACCCAAACTGCAACTACTCGCCCAATAACCTTCACTCTCAGCCCACTCCACATGGCCTCTTGCCACTTTGGCAATCCTCTTAAACACTATTGGGCAAAGGAAAACTACAAAAAATGAAGGGCTAGGATCGTTTGGATTGGGGACCAAGAATTTTTGATGGCCAGGATTATGCTTTGAAGCCTCTCACAATGAAAAACCACAAAAGCACACCAGCTGAAGACCTTGCAGAATATAAATGGAAAGTAGAATAGTATGAAAAAAGTTATCTAGGAGCTTGTTCTAGTTTTTAATTTTATTTTTTAATGTTTTTTAGTCATTTAATTAATGTTAATTTACTTTTCAAATTTGTAAACTTTTCTGGATAATGAAATTTCAGTTTACTTTTTAATGGTGTTTTTACGTTTATGCAAGATTTCTTAAAACTGCTTGAAATTGTTCTTAATACTCTCAATAAGCTCTCTATGCTCTTAAGCTAAATCTTACTCATTTAAGCTTACATACAGCTTAACTGAGTAAGCTTTATTACTCACTCTCAAAAATCACTAAAAAGGGTATATTAAGCCTTAAGAAGATCAGCTCAAAACAGGAACGAGCTTATTGGGTGTATAGGTAGTGACTTAGTTTGATTAGAGGGTTACGATAGAGCTTCAGGGAGCTAAAATAGCCATTTAAGCCCTTGTTTAAGACAAGGGCAAGGTACTTTTCCCTGTCTATATTTTATTTTTTTTTGCTCATTCAAGTTTTGCCTTAGTACTGCTTATTGCTTTTATTTTTTATGGCTTATTATTGCATTTAGTTTGTATTAGTTTTGTAGAATGCTTTTCAAATCTGTTTGTGTTTTTATTATGTTTTCATTAAATTGTTTGAAAAGCTAAAAAAATATGCATTTTTAGGTTTTAGTATATTGTTAAGTGCTTATTTTTCAGAAGTTATTGCTTAAATGTCTTTAAAAATCCTTATGCTTAATCTGTTTTAACTTTTAATGTTTTTTTATATCTGTTTTAGCTTATTAAGTCATTTTTAGAACTTAAAGGGGTGTTTGGCATAGAGCTGATACTGGTCAAAAAGAGGTATTAAAAACAACTTTGGGTCTCTGTCCTTATTTAACAAGCTCATTGTAGTCATTTGAATCTGTTTTTAAAGAATTTTACAGTTTAAGTATAAGCTTTATGGTTTTATCTAAAAGAGGTTTAAATCTGTCTTGACAAAACAGATTATTCTACCTATTTAGATAAGGTTTTGAAATAAGTTTTTTTGTTGTTGTTTTTGTCTCCTTAAAGTCCCAAATGCAGTAGGATCAGTGTAGTTAGTTTTTCATTTGAATTTTGCATTAGAGTAATCCTGTCCTAGTCATTTTCTTGTACTAAAAAGGTCATAATTCAGAAGTCAAACTTATAAGCTCTTCTAAGATTTATGTTAGATTTTAGTGCTAGCTCATTAGGCATCCTTCTTCAATATGTTTAGCTTTTTATTGGTTTTGATGTTTTTTACTAGGCTTATTTGTGGCTGCAAATATGATTTTGTCCTTTACGAAAACCACACTCGTAGCTAAATGAGTGTGAGAGCCCTTTTTTTTTGAATTTCGTCATAGCCCTTTATTTATTTACAAAATCATTTTTAAATGATGAATTTTTGTTGTCTAATTGTTCTCAGCTTTCAAAGTAAATAGGCCATTAAGCATAAAAAGGGTTCATCTTGAGTGGATTAAATTTTAAGCCAAAAGTACCTCCTAGCTGGTTTTGTGAACTGCGTTGTGGCAAAGGGGTAGCTTTTTAGGCCTTGTCTGTGTTTATGGTTATTAAGATTTGCTTAATTTTGTTTTAGGTTTGGTTATTAGGTTTAAGGATTTATTTGTTTTCAGCTTTTCAGTTTATCTTTTTAGATTATTGGACCTTATTTTGTAATGTTTTTGTTGAAAACTTAATAAGTTCGTATCAAAGGCTTTTCTGAGTTTATTTGAGTTAATTCTGTGGCTTATATGGTGTAAGTTAGCCTTAGGTTTGACTTATTAGTTCCCTTAGATTTTAGTTTGTAGCTTATTAGGCCGCTAAGTTAGCTTTTATAACTTATTGGTTTTTGCAAAATCCAGAGTTAGTATTGTGTTTTAAATAATAAACTTAGAACTGTCATTTTAAGCTCTTTTTCTTGAGACTTTTTGTAGTTTTCAAAATAATCTCAAGTTTTAAAGTTGTTAGTTTTCAGCTTATTTATAACTTTGTTTTTAAAGTTTTTCAAAAAGAAAAGAAAAAAAAAGGAGTAGGGAAGTCAGGGTGAGCATGGCTTCGAACCATGACCTCTACCCACTCACCTCTTATCGCACCTCACATCTAGCACACACAAACCAACTGCCCTAGGGTCTTTTTCATTTCTAGTTTACAAATTTTATTTATTACCACTTTTTAGTCATTTTATTGTCCAGTTTATCTTAGCATTTTAATAAGCTGGATCGCCATTTTAATTTTTCCTATGTTATTTCACGAGATCTTCAAAAGTACTTTTGTAAATTTTTCAAAAATTTTTTCTCATTTAGTTTATATTTTATAATTAATTTTCATTTAAAATGTTTTTAAATCATAATCAAATAAATGAAAGTTAAAAAATATAAATTCTTTTTTTCAAAATTTTCTTTTATCATGTAGGACCTAGAAAAAATAAATTTGCATCCGTAGGGTTAATTTTGCAAAAACGCTTTCGTTTTTGGTCTAGTTTTCTTTGTTCTTGCATTTTAGTCATTTAGGGTTTATTAAAAGTGAAATAATCATTTTAGGATTAAATTTTGATAATTAGGGTTTCTTAAGTCGCGTTTTTACGTTCCCATTTTAGGTTTTAACTTAAATAGCTTTCGTTTTAGGGTTTTCCTTTATTCGTTTTTGCATGTTATTAGTAGATTTAGAATCCCAAACCCCAATTTGTTATTATTCAAGCATAATTCCCAAACCGACACTCGATTTTCAAATTCACGCCTCGTCGGGAAGAACGACCCGGGTCCGGTTTTGAACTTTGTGGGTAACGAAGTGAGAGACCGATACTTCCGATAATACTATACTACTACAATTGATATATTTTAAGAATACTTATTATATATTTTTATATTTATTTATATTTATATATAGTAAGAGAATCTCAAAATCACCCCTCCACACTTAAGTTGAACATTGCCGTCAATGTGATAACTGATAATAGAGATAAAATAGGGAAAATTAAAGGAAATCGGTACTTCCCGGGGCATAGAGAAATGCATAGCTTGGTTTGGAGCAAGTGAAAAGTCGGGGACGATGAATTTATCCTTTTTGGGGCATTCTCGGATCGAAATGCATCTTGTTCTATGATTCCCTAAAGGATACGGCATAACGAAGTCGTAGAAAATATTTAGGTAGTTGCTAAAAAAAATTAAAAATGGAAAAAGTTTTGAAAAATGGGAAAATGGGGTGTTTTAAAGCTTGTGATTTCTTAACTCTCCCCACAAAAGTCTTTGCTACTTTTCAAAGATTTAGTTTAGGGAAGTTTTGAGGTATTTGGTTTTAGAGCGTATAATATTGCGTGAGGACACGACAATCACTTAGTTTGAGGAATTTTGATATGTGAGAAATCACATATCCTTTTTATATCAAAATGACCCTTAAATGATTAAATTGTGCAAATTTTGTATATTGCTTGTTTTGTCATTTGTGATGTGTAGGTACGGATATTGCAAAAATCACAAGAAAATGGTCAAAACCGGACAAACACGAACATGGGAACGGATAGAGTGCACAAGAGCCGGAAAGTTTCTAGCAAAGGTCAACACAGTCAACTCTTGGTCACCACAAAAACAACAAAATCCTCAAAATTCCAAATGATCATTAATGTTAAACAATTGTACATAAGTCTAAACTAATAACACCGTTAGTCCCTAAAAGCCTTTCTGAAGATAACGGTCGTTTAACTTTAAATCTATAAATCTTTCACCACTTAATTAAGCCCAAATTACACCGGCCCAATTCTTTTTATAAATCCTGAGCCCAGGTCAAACTCCCCCATTACCCAAGTCAAACACAAAAACGTTATTAACGGTTAAAAAGGGCGCGAATGGGTGTTACTGTTCACCCTTCGTCCCAAGTTTTACCCTGTGTTAAAATTGAGCAGGTAAGTCCAATTCCCCTCAATCCAGCATAGCTAAGAAGATGCTTAGTGCAAAGCTATGACTCAGCAAAGGCAAAACGTCACCAAGTGCTACGATTGGTCAAGACGTACACAAGAGTGGTACGCGGCTTCAAAACAAACACACCTTTTATGAGAATTTTACACTAAAAACGATGCAAAAGAAGCACAAGAGCTCCCAACTTATGGGGAATGCACAGCTGGTAATCTGTTTGTGAAACATTCCTATCTAACGGTCTAATAAAAGGGGCATCAATGATTATAGATATGATGGGGCCAAGATCAAAAGCTTAGAGGAGCGTGTCACAGACCTAGAAGCTTCCTTCTCCTGCTATAAATAGAGCTCACTCCTCACTCACAAAGAGCATCTAGGAGTAGTAGTTTTTAGTAGCTTTTTATGTAGTTTTTAATTCAGCTTATGTAATTTTCATTTTAATTGTTTTTTCATTCTGTTTTTGTCTATGTAAATTCAATTTCAAGTATTGTACCTCAGTCTTTTTATCTAATGAAATCTTAGTTTATTTTGCAAACCTGTTTTTACATTTGTGAATTTATATTTTCAAATAGCTGTATAAAACTGTTTCATAAGCTCATACTACTCTTAAGCTACTAAAAGCTCATCAAATACTTAAATTCTAAATGGAATTGGATGGCTGCTTATAGAATTCAAGTAGGTATTAGTGCTTGAAGGTCAAATGATAGGATTAGACTAGGTAATTGGAATAAGCTTAAGCTATAAGTTTAAGCTATTGATATGAGCTCTATTGTGAGCATTCCATCTCTGTTTAGCTGAGGTGTAGGTACCATTTCCTTTTCCTTTTTCATTTACTTTGCTGTCATTAAAATTTCTAGCTTATCTGTTTTCTTTAGCCTTTAAACTATTATTATATTGCCTTATTTTGTTAAAAGTCAGTTATTGTTGTTTATTTAAGATATTTTATGCTCAAATATGTTTATCTGTTGGCTTAGAATCGTAGTTTGCATCCTTTTCTTTTATAAAAACCAGTAAAAAAAATCTATATAAAAATTAGACGTTACGTTTGCTTCATAGCTTTTGCTAATTTTATAGCTTAGATCTGTTCAATGAGTCTGTTTTAACTTTGTCACTATCTGGTATTAAGGTTTGACAGCTTGGAACAAAGATTTATAAGCTGGGAATGAGGTTTTACAGTTTAAAGGAGTGTTTGGCTTATGGCAGTATTAACCTAAGTTAGTACTGTCATAGCCTTTTTAGTCTTTTAAATCAATCCTAAACTCCAAAATTTAGTTTATAAATCTAAGTTCTTAGGTCTTGAAGGTTAAATTGATAGTGATCTGTTGTGTAATCTGTTAATCATTAGAATAAATTTCAATATCATTTCTAGCTCAAGTTGTTTCTAAGCTAAATTAGTCTCTTAATTAGCACCAGGTTTTGTTGTTTTTAAGTATTTGAATCAAAACCTTAAGCCTGCACTAGTTGGTTTTAAGTTTTGGATGTTTTGCTTGCAAACTGCATCAGCATAGCAATTAGACATATAGCTGATTTCTAGTTTAAATATCAGAGGGTAATATTAGCTTTTAAAGTCTTGTATTTTAATAGCACAGTAAGCATTTTAGGTTATAGTAGAATCTATTTCAGCTTATTTTGCTTTAAAAGTTCATAAAGCTTTTGTTTTTAAGCTAAAATTATGCAATTGTCTTTTAATATAAAAGTGAATTCAGTTTTAGACTAAGTCTTAAGCACGTATTCAACAAGCTTTTTTCTTGTTTCTCTTGGATTTTCAAACTATGTTTCAAAAAGGCTGATTTGAGAGTCTTTTGGATAAGCTTTCTGAAATTTAAGTCTCTTGCCATAAGGGTCCTTTTACATGCTTAAAATAAGCTATAAGTAGCTAAGTGTCGGTTTGGATTTCAGTTGGATGAAGTGTTATTTGATTTTCTGGGCTTATTTGCTACTTTCAGCTTAAAATCTTTGCTTATTTTTGTTTGTTTATGCTTATTAGGACTAGCCTATAAGCTGTTATAAGCTATTTGCTTTGCCTTAGCTAATTTAAGTTAGAAAATAGCCTAGCAGTCTTAAGTTGCTAACTAGCAGTATTAACTTAAAAGTTAGTACTGCTGAGTTCATAAGCTCATTCTAGGCTTATTGGGTGGCTTATTTTTGTTTGTAAGAGCTTTTTAGATATGACTTATCATCTGTTTTAGCTTAATTCCCTTTTTGGGTTTGCTTATTTGAGCTTAAAAATGCCAACAGTTAGCATTTTAGTGGTTTAGTATAGTTTAGGCTTATTCAGTCTTTCTTAGCTTATTTGTGTGCTTATTCATGCTTTATAAAAAAAGTGTCTTTGTAAAAAGTGCTTATTTTTAATCCCTCTAAAAAGTTGTAAAAAAATGGAGTTTAAAAAACATTTAGGAATTAGGGGAAGTCAAGGGTGAGTAAGGCTCGAACCCGAGACCTCGGCCCTATTCGACCAGACATTTTATAAACACCACATGCACTACCAACTCGCCCTTGGGACTTTTTCAGTTTAAGTTTGTAAAATTTATTCTTTATAGTAGTTTTAGGCTTTTTAGTTTATAAGCCGTTTTTTTGGCTTATTTCACTGCTTATTTGATAAGCTGTTTTCACAAGCTTATTTTTATTAGATCTCTCATTATTCAAGCTACTTTTGCTATTTTTTCAGAATTTTTATAATTAGTTTAGTATTTTTAAACATTTAATTTCATTAAAATCGTTTTTAATTCATAAAAAATTTTAAAAAAGTCAAAAAAATATAATTCTTTTTTAGAAAATTTTCTTTTAACATTTAGAACCTAGGAAAATTAGATTTGCTTCCGTAGGGTTAAAATTGCAAAATTTTGTTTTTTAAAGAACGGGATTGAATCCCGTTCACGTTTTTAGTGTTTTCAAGCCCTAATCGCCTTCGTTTTTGGTCTAGTTTTCTTTGTTCTAGCTTTTTAGTCAATTAAAACTTATAAAAACCAAAAAGATCATTTTAGGACTTAATTTTGATAATTTAGGGTTTTTAGGTCCCATTTAGGATTCCCGTTCTGCGTTTTTAGTTAAAATTTGTCTTCAAAAAAAAAACCAAAAAGATAAAAACATTGTCTTTAATTATCAATAAAAATCACAAGTTGGTAAAAGAACACCAACATATAATACTTTCAACTGAAGTATTATCCATTAATAAGTTCCCGAACCAAAGAATCAAAAACTTACCTTTTGTGTCACTTGCGAGGTACGGTTCACCTTTTAAAAGATAAACAAACTCAAAGAGGGGTATAAGGCGGGTTGTTCCTTGGAACTACGACCCTAAAGGAAAAAGGTTTTTAATAGCTTCGCGCTTTCCTATTCCTCCGCTCCTTTGTGCGTTTTTCTTTTCGAAGAGTTACCGAGAAGCTTGTTGATTATTAGGTTTAAGTTGTCTTATTTCGTTGTCCGTTATTAAAATAAATTGTGAATTCATTTTTGATAAACCAAAAAGAACAAAAAAATTAGTGTAAATTTTCTTTTTATATTTTAGTGCATGCGCACTCGTTCTCAATCCCGTAATCTTGACCGTCAACAACAACAAGCCCCACCGGCTTTTGTTGAACCATTTAATCTTGAAGAACCAATTGAAAATCCAGCTCCTCCCGTAGTTACGATGGACGATAATCGTACTATGGCTCAGTTGCTCGAAGCACCCACCGAGAGCTACGAGAATGCCATCGTTGTGCCTGAGATCACCGCGGACAACTTTGAGCTTGAAGAACCAATTGAAAATCCAGCTCCTCCCGTAGTTACGATGGACGATAATCGTACTATGGCTCAGTTGCTCGAACCATTTAATCTTGAAGAACCAATTGAAAATCCAGCTCCTCCCGTAGTTACGATGGACGATAATCGTACTATGGCTCAGTTGCTCGAACCATTTAATCTTGAAGAACCAATTGAAAATCCAGCTCCTCCCGTAGTTACGATGGACGATAATCGTACTATGGCTCAGTTGCTCGAAGCACCCACCGAGAGCTACGAGAATGCCATCGTTGTGCCCGAGATCACCGCAGACAACTTTGAGCTTAAGCACGGTTTGCTTACCCTCGTTCAAAACAAGCAATTCTTTGGACATGACAAAGAAGACCCTCATGCTCACATCCGTTATTTCAACAAGATCACTTCTATGATGAAGTTCCCGAACGTCCCGAGTACGTCGGTAAAGCTTATGCTTTTCCCATTTTCCCTCGAGGGGGCCGCCTGAATTTGGCTTGAGAAAGAACCCCCTCGATCGATTCTAACATGGGATGATCTTGTTTCGAAATTCATCAATAATTTTTTCCCTCCTTCTAAAACAACAAATCTTCAAAATGAAATCATGAGATTTCAACAAAGATTTGATGAGACGTTTTATGAGGCATGGGACCGATTCAACGATCTTCTTCGGGCATGACCACATCATGGATTTTTAGAATTGCATCAACTCGATACATTCTACAATGCCTTGAACTTAAATGATCAAGATTCGTTGAATTCCGCCACGGGTGGTAATGTTTTGGATAAGATGCCTCGAGAATGCCTAAGAATCATCAAGAGCAAATCCAAAGTTCGTAATTCACGTAATAAGCCAGTTGTTGCCAAAGAGGGTACGAGCACTTCCACCCCCGGTATCTCACCCGATGTAGCCGCTCTCACCACTGATGTTGCCGAACTCAAAGATATGATGAAAACTTTGATTCTCGATAAGCAAAAATCCCAAGCTCTCGCAACCGTAAAGGCGGTCGAGGAAAAATGTGTAACTTGCGGTGGTGCTTATTCTTACCGAAGTTATCCCGCCACCG
>BQNB010118610.1:4276-20961 GCA_026074375.1 Tanacetum coccineum | reverse complement strand
ATGTAAATAAATAGTGTAGACTATAATTAGGCATATATAGTATTTGAGTGCGAATTTTTAAGAATTTCTTAGTAAATTCATTTTTTTTCATATTAACGCACTTAAATACCATATTACACCCTCATATTTTGAGGGGGAGCATTAAAATATTCCCAATACGGCCTGTTAACTAATCGGAACATTTCTCTCCCCGAATGCATATATATTTTAAATCAATTAATATTTAAAATTTTAAAAGATTAAACATATTTTATAAGGGGAGAGAATGTGATTAAAATATATGGCTAATAATGTGATTTTAAGATCTCAAGTGTACGCTAACCCATATATGTGCTAAACTCTTTCGATTAATCGACGCACATATGAAGGGGGAGCAAATAGTTACATGATGGCTGAAATGTGAAAATACTAAAGATCGACTATTTAAATTACTGTATTGGAGTTATAAGGTGGTTAAGTTTAGGTATTCATTCCCATGATCCCGCCAGAACCGAAGGGATCTACCCAGGGATATTCCACTAGATAGTGTAGAAGTCCTTAGGTATGAAAAAAAGGAGTAAAGTGAGATTAAGGGAAAAGTGCCGACTGAGATGGAGCTAGTACTGGAACAAACCCAACAAGGTACTAGTTATGAAGTCTCGGTAAGCGCTGAAGGGGTTGAAAAATTAAAAAGAAAAGTTAAGATAAAGGGTGAAAAGAGAGAAGCCTTCCTTACACTTAGGCAGAAACCGGGTCAATACATCTGCTGTCTAGAATCACAAAGATGATTGCTGACATTGAAGACTGACATCATGGACCCAGTGATGCAATGCACAACCCTCCCTAGCCACTCAGAATCTCTCAAAAGATTTATGTTTCATTTCTTTACACATACTTCTATCAACTTTCTCACTTTGAGTTAGTTGATATTGAAAAGGTGGCAATCTGTTTCAGCCTCCGATCACTAAAACCAAAGTGCACTATTAAGTCTAGAGCCAAAAGAGATCATCTATAAATCTCATTAGGATACTTGTCAAAATTATGCTTGCTAATTCACACAATGTGAAAAACAATAAATATATTAAGAGTCCTATGCATTATCCTTGTGATTTTGCCAGAACATTCGAGTGATGCTTAAGTATTCATAGTGAAGATGGAAATCCTGCTTGAGCCAACATCAAACAAGCATTTGGTAGGTGAATTGTGAGTATTATAAAAGATTCCGGGAAGAGATATTCGGGTCGTATGTCACAACGATGCTGCAATTGAAAGTAATAGTAATCCTGGTTTGATGTAGAAATTGAATATGGAGAATTATAGGATGGAAACACTGTATATATTACAACTAAATTAATTAAATAGAAACCTATTTAATCTACGGGAAACAAGTAGTAGGAAATGGGGATCTTAAAAACTACGGGAACCAAATTTAGTTATAGGGGAAAGCCGCTAAAATTCAAATCTATACTAAGATAGGGGAACAGAATAGGATCGGGAACCTAAATAACTAAAAATTAAGAAAAATAAATGCTATAATTAAATTAAAAATAAAACTTAATTCGAAATTATGGTTAAATTTGAAAAATAAACAAAAAAACTAGAATTAAAAACGTAGAGGTGTTTGACTTTTGAAAGTAGAACGAAATGTAAACGGTTTTAAACGTCACCTGGTAAGTTAAAACGGGTTTCTAAGACTGAAATTTTAAGAAAATAAAGTCTGATAATAAATTACTAAATTTTATATTTTTCCTAGACACTAAATGACAAAAGAAAATTTTGTAAAAAAGAAAAATATTTTTTTATTAATTTTTGGATTTTTTATGAATTTTTAAAGATTAATAACTAATTAAAACTAAGAAAATAGAAAAAGACAAAAAATAAAAGTTATAAAAATTCTGAAAAAATAAAATTAAATAAAGAAAAAATTAACAATTCTAAAAATATAAAAATGCCCAAATTTTACTGTTTATATAAAAAGTAATTAAACTAATTAAATCTAAACCTAATTTAATTAATTAAATTAAATAAACTAAACTGTTGTTAACTATAGGGACTAAAAGTGATGAGGACACAAGGACTAACGGGGAAACAACAGACTAACAAGGGGGACTAACTCTGCTAACTATAAAAGAGAAAATTACACAATTGATCCCTGAGGTGGACCCCGATTACAAACTTAGTCCAAAGTGCTTATTATCAAAAAGCAAAAGAAGCAAAGTTGTAAAGGGGCTCAAGGGGAGTAACTTTTGTAAAAGCACTAGTGGCTGAAAGGGTCTAAATAAGCCAGAAACATGAGCTTTTTGGACTGCAAAAGCTTAATAAGCTTATAGGCTTATTTTTCTTTCTTTTTGAGATTTAAACCAACTAAATAAGCTAAAACTAAGGAAACTATAGGAATAAATTACTAAGGCAAAGGGTGGCATAATGTTAAGGTAGGGTCACTAAATAAAGCCCTGAGATAAGCTAAATTAAAATAAGCTATTTAACAGTTTTAAAAAAAAAACAGAATTTAGTGAACTTTTTTAGCTCTATATTTAAGCTATATAAGAAGCTATCTAAGAGATTTAAGCGCCTAAAACTAAGAGGTTTCTACTTTATAAGCTATGTTTTAAAAAGCAAAAGATCCTATAAGCTTAAGGTATATATAAGCTAGAAATGTGGGGCTAGATTTGGTGCTCTAGCACCAGGGGAGGTAAAAAAGGCCTTATAGGGAGCTTTTTTGTTAACTCAATAAGCTCTCAAGAGCTTTTTTCCCTCAAGAAACCAGACAGTTTTAAAGGGTTGTAAATGAATTATTTCAAATTTAACTATTTATGATAACTAAAAACATGACTGGTTTTTTGGGTTGAAATTCAGCTTTTCAAAGAAATGGCATTTGACTTATTTTAAGAGCGGACTCACTTAAGCAAGAAAAGACCAAAGGCTCTTTTCCTGTTTAAACTATCAAATGAGCCCTAGAAAGAGATACATAAGCTTACCTAACTTACTTAAGCCTATGCTTAATCCAGTATAAGAAAATGACAGGATTGTAAGATTTAACAGAAACAGAACATTTTGGTTTTTACTTTAACATGTATTGACTTAAAATGACTTTGAACAAGCCTACACACTCAGCAAAAGTGGCTGGGTTGTGTATGGACCCATTGAAATTCCTTTTGACCCTTTTAAGTATAAACAAACACCCCCTTAAATATAAAAAAGGCTTGTAAAAAAACTATTTTTTAGTGAAGAAAGGTTTTGATTTAAAGGTGATTACAAGTAAGGTTTATTCATTTTAACACACTCTTACACAAGATAAACAGACTTAAAGAGATAATATGAGACTTTTAATTTTGACAGTGGTCACTTGCAATTTTTCAAAGAAAACTATGAAATTTTCATTAATATTTAAGAACTTACAACATAAAGCTTTTAAAATAGAACTGAGGTACAATAATGCAAAAAGAAAGACTTAATTAAAAACTTTAAACTAAAAACAGGGTGTAACATGGTGCCATGGGTTCGGCTTGCTCTTCTCCCTTTTATAGCAGCTCTCTTCCTTCTCTTTGTGTTGGGATGAGCTTGTTGTGAGAGTGTGCAAGTAATCCAAGCAATCCTAGCCCTTTGTTGGCCTTCTCATTATCTCAGCCATTGATGGGTGCTTCGGGTTGAGTGAACTTGCCAGGGGAGAGGGTATAGGGGCACTAGGTTGTGGGGAAAGGTGTGGGTGAGCTGTGAGTGTGTACTGGAGAGGTGGTTTGGCCATAAAACCGTGGGAAAGGGGTGGTAAGGGTTTTGGCGGGTACGGGGGGGTACTGTTTTATGGTTGCAGGTTTAAAAGGGATTTTCGGGGAAGAGGCAACACTAGCCCCTCACCTTTCTTCTTTTTTCATTTCTTTTCTAGCCGATTTTAGTAGTTATACTCAAGTTTAGAAAGTGGCAGAATTAGTCCCTCCGTTTTATAACTAAAAGAAATAAAGAAGTTAGGGATATTTACTAAAGTGGTCCCTCTGTTTTATAACTAAAAGAGTTTTAGTTAATTGCAATTTCAGTCCCTGCTGTTTATTACTAAAAGAGATAAGAAAGGTTTAAGCAATTTACAAAACTAGCCCTTGTGTTTTATTTTCCTATTTTTCTTTATAAAATACTTTTAAAAATGACCTTTTAGCCCCTAAAGTTTTATAAAAAAGAATTGTGGGCTTTTGTTAGGCTTGGGCTTGTATTGGGCCCACTGGATTTGGGTTTTGGGCCCAATAAGGTACAGGCTTGGTTATTGGGCTTTTTCAAGCCCAATAAGGTGTAGGAGTGGGTTTTGTGTGTACAATGGCTGAGATTGGCTGTAACTGGGCTAGGATTGGGCCTTCAAAGTCTTCACAGTCTTTGTCAATCTGAAGATAACAAGATTAACGTGCCATTTACACCACTTTCACTTGTAACTTATTAAGTAATCTTTAAAACCCTAATTTTGTACATATACATTTTTACACTTAACCAAGAGTGTACAACACTCATATATCCATTTTAACATGATATCATCATCCATATAACATGTACAAAAGTGTACAAATCCATAATCACAAGTAAAAAAATACATCTTACATGTTTAAAAGCATCCTAATGGTGATTTTGCTAAATAGAACATATATACTCATAAAATCATAAATGTAAATTCTTAAAGGGTTTTAGATAACCTTGATGAGATGTATGATGATGAACAACACAACCTAAACCCTTGTTTAGATTAAAAACCAAAGCTTGCAAAGTTAGAAACCCTAGATTAGTTTGAAAAACCTAATCTTTTCTTTCTTGCTTCAACACTTGTAAATGATTAACCAAGGCTTGTAAATACCTTAGTATAGCTTAGATATGATGTGTAAGTGCTTATAAATGTTGTAGTTAAAAATTACATGGATGGTTTGTTGTGGCTTATTTGAGCCGTGGGGTTTGTAAGCAAAAAGGAAGAGAAAAGATTTGATTTTTGATAAGGAAATGCAATGTGTGTGTTTATCTCTTGTAAGGCATGACTTATAAGTGTCATATACTAGTCCAAGGTGCAAATAAAAGGCCAAGAGGTGGGGTTTTGGTCGTTGGAAATCACAAGGAAACAAGGGGAGTGTTTTAAGGCTTTTTCTTGGTCAAAACTAGTTAGTCTTGGTACCATAATGACCAAGGTGATGTACATTTGATTTAGCTAGGTTCTTGGTGTGCTTCTTGTCTCCCTAGACATACATATACACGAAAATAAGGTAAGGGAATGTACAAAACTATCTTTGATCTTTTATTTGATGAATACCTGCATTATTTAAGGTTACATGAAGTATAGATTAAATACAATGTACAATTTGTACATTGTAGGGTTTGGTTTGAATTCTTTCATGAAGAATTTGGATAAGGTGATAAATACTTGAAGTTTTATATAAACTTTTGAGTATTGGGTACAATTGTGGGTATTTGTTGAAGCGTAGAAATGTTTTGGTGGTTCCGGGAATGCCTAAACATATTTTATCGCGAAACGTACTCACTTTACGTAACCACTAAAAATAAAATGAACCATGTTAATAATTATCCTAAAAATAATTACTTAACACTTGCTTGATGTAAACATTTAATTGTTTGATGCCCGTTTACATTGAACGATAATTTTTAGCTTACGCGATTTAACTTAACGATTACGATTTAAAAGCAAACGCGTACTATACTAAAAATAACTTGTGAATTTATTGACGTCGTAAATGACCCTAAAACACGGGGTGTTATAGTCTCCCCCCGTTAAATGAGCCTTGTCCTCAAGGCTTAAGACGCGGCACTTGACGACGGTGCGGTCTTTGTGAAGAGGTGTGGATATTTCTTTCGGAATTGATCCTTGCGTTCCTAGGTAAACTCAGGGCCTCGCCCAGAGTTCCATCGAACTTTGACAATTAGGATACGGCTTTGTTTTAACCGTTTGACCTTTCGATCCATGATTTATGCGGGTTCCTCGATAAAATGAAGCTTCTCCTCAATATGGAATCCATTAAACGGAACGGCTAATGGTTCGTCGGTATAGCACTTCTTTAAGTTGGATACGTGAAACGTATGATGAACCCTGCTCAACTCTTGAGGCAGCTCAAGCTTGTAAGCAATGGATCCAACCTCTTCCATCACCTTGGATGGTCCAACATACCTGGGGTTTAGCTTCCCTCGTTTGCCAAAGCGCACTTCTCCTTTCTAAGGTGATACCTTCAACATGACTCGGTTGCAAACTTGAGATTCTAAAGGCTTACGCCTCTCATTGGCGTAACTCCTTTGGCGAGCAAGTTTGATAGCGGATTGTCCTAGGACGACTAGTGATGTGTCTCAGCTTCTTGGAACCAGTATTTTCTGTGGCAACTACTGAACCTGTATTTGAGTCACAAACTTCCCACTCCGCACAACCCTCTCAAAATACTCAGCCTCAATTCCAGCAATATAATTCAACCACTGTTTCCAGCAGTAATGCCAAATTTCCTTATTTGAAGAAGGACGAGTATGAAACGTGGGCAATGAAGATGGAATATTGGATAATGAACAGTGATCACAATCTGTGGAACATTGTTCTTCATGGAAACAGCAGAAAACGGACCGGCAGAGATCCTAGAGGCAACATAATGATTCTTCCTCCTGTCACTATGGAAGAACAAATTGCTGTCCAACGAGAGACAAAAGCTAGAACTATTCTACTTCAGTCTCTTCCAGAGGATCACATGGCTGACTTTCATCATCTTGATGATGCTAAGGATATCTGGTTGGCAGTAAAAGCCAGATTTGGAGGGAATGAAGAGTCAAAGAAAATGAGGAAGTCAATGCTCAAGCAGGAGTTTGCAGACTTTAAGATATCTGAATCCGAGGGTTTGCACAAGGGATATGATAGGTTTCAGAAGGTGCTGAGTCAACTTAATCAAATGCAAGCAAGACCAGATAATGAAGACTGCAACATGAAGTTCCTTAGAGCTCTACCACCTTCTTGGTCACAGGTGGCAATCACCCTTAAAACAAAGGGTGGTCTTGATTTCTTAAGCTTTGATGATTTGTATAACAAGCTTAGGACACTTGAGATTGATGTGAAGGGTGGTTCTAGCTATGATTCAAGAGTTCCTGCTGCTCCTACACACTCAGCTTTCATTAGTGCTGCTAGCACTAATTCCAAGTGGTCAACTGCTGATTCCAAATGTCAACCTTCTTCTGTTAGCTATACCACTACTTCTTCCTCTGCTGATGCTTCAGGCAATGTTCTTGAAAATGTTCTTCACTCTTTTGTTGCTGAAAGTGATCCACAACAACAGATCACTTATGAAGACTTTGACCAAATTGGCAAGTTGGATTTGGAAGAACTTGACATCAAATGGCAGATGGCAATGCTTTCTGTTCGAATCAATAGATTTGAAAAGAAGGCTGGTAGAAAATTCAAGTTTAATAACAAAGATGCTGCCAGGTTTGATAAAAAGAAGGTCAGGTGCTATCAATGTTCAGAGTTGGGACATTTTGCAAGAGAATGTACAGGGAAGAAGGTGGATTCAAAGACAAGGTATTCTCAATTTAAGATCAAAGAACTGGATAAATCAGAAGAACCAAAGGCTTTGGTGTCAGTTGATTCAATGCTCAATTGGTCAGACCACGAAAGTGAAGATATGGAGAAAGGTGCTTCTGAAGTCTATGGGATGATTGCAGGATATGGGGATGATGCTGTTATTCCTGCTGTTGATGCTGCTGATGGAGTTAGTACTGATGGTATTTTTGCTGATGGTGTGTTTGTTGCTGCTGGTAATGGTTCTGATGGTGTTTCTGTTGCTGCTGGTGTTGGTGCTGATGGTGTTTCTGTTACTTCTAGTGATGCTACTGATGCTGAAACTCAATTTGCACTTATGGGGTTATCCCCTCAGGTACAATCTTGTCCTTTTGGTTGTAATTATATTTATACAGAACTTAAAAAGGATTTTGATAATCTAGAAGTGCAATATAAAGAGTGTTTTATCCAAGTACAAGCATACAAAAGTTCACTTCAAAACTTAGAACAACAGAAGTCTTGGTACCAAAATAATCAGTTAGCTTTAGAAGAGAAAATTAGAATCTTGACTGCAGACCTAGGCAACACCACCAACATGCTAAAATATACTGAAAAATTGAATGAACAGGCTAAAATTGATAATATGAATAACAAGGTCAAACTTGAGGAGTCTGAGGCAAGGTTTGACAAATGGATGGATTCTTCCAAAAACCTAAACAAACTGATCAATAGCTCCATGTCTACTAGATCAAAATTTGGTTTAGGATATGGAGACACTTTTAGATCAGATGAGGTGTTTGATCTCTCTGCCCCTAGCATCTTTGACTCATGTCTTAAGGATGCTCTAGAGAAACCTCTCTATGACAGGTTTATCAAAGCTGTTGGATTGCATGCTGTTCCAGGTCCAATAACAGGAACATTCATGCCTCCTTCAAACAAGCCTGACATTGATGATACACAGTACACCTATGGTTCAAAGTCCAATAATTGTGTTGAAACTAACTCTGTATCTAATGACTTTGTCTCTTGTGATAACAGTGACAAGTCCTCAGACTCAGAGACCACTGGCTTTGCATCCTGTGTTTCAAGTGTCAAGTCCTCAAGCCTCAAGACTAAAGACCAATTAGCCTCAGCCTCTAGTTCAGTTGATTTGAAGACTTTACACAAGACTGATGACCAAGGACCATGCAATGTCACTCAAAGTCCTAGTTTTTCTTTTAAGGAGAATGTAAAAACTCCTAGGAATTTATGTAATAGGAATGGGTCAAACAATATTAGTCTGTGTAAAAACAAGTCTTTTGGTTCTAAGAAATGTTTTGTTTGTGGTAGTAAATTTCATTTGATTCGAGATTGTGATTTTTATGAGAATCAGTTGAGATTGAATAATGCACCTGTGTGGAAAAATGTAGAAAACATTCCCTCATTTGTTCCTAGACCAGCCTATGTTCCTGCTGGTAGTAGGAATAGACCAACATCTGTTCCTGCTGGTAGGCCATTTCCTGCTGGTTGGCATAATCCTGCTGCTAGACCTATGACCAGACCAAAAAGCCATTATTTTCAACAGTTTAGTAGGCCTGGCTCATATAACCAAATGGATATGGATGGGGGAAGATGGGGAACTGCTGTTAAGACCTCAGCAGGTTGTTCTTGGCAAAGTAACAGGCCATATATGCATTGGGGATCCAAGAACAATGGTGGATCTCAACAATCTACAGGGTTTTCCTCTTATTGATCCACAAGGCAGGCCCAAGTCAGTTCTGACTTGGGTCTCCCATGTATACTAATGTTGTACTTTCTTTTGTATATTGTAGGACAATCCTCATACAAATAAAGATTTAGGTATTGTTGATAGTGGTTGTTCCAGAAGCATGACAGGTAATAAGGAGAAATTGGCTGACTTTGTGAAGATTAAAGGAGGGACTGTCACTTTTGGAGGTGGAGATGGTAAAATCACTGGAAAAGGCACCATTAGGACTTCCAACTTCAATTTTGAGAATGTTTATTATGTGGAAGAGCTTCAGAACTTTAATTTGTTCTCTGTGTCACAAATCTGTGATACCAAGAACAAAGTCCTTTTTACAGACAAAGAGTGCCTTGTACTCTCCAAGGAGTTCCAACTACCTGATTCAAGTCAGGTTGTTCTCAGAGTTCCAAGGAGACACAATCTCTACTGCTTCAATTTGACTGACATCCATTCAGAAAGAGAAATCAAGTGTTTGTTGGCAAAAGCATCCTTAGATGAGTCCACAAAATGGCATAGAAGGATGGCTCATGTGAACTTCAAAAACATGAACAAGCTGGCAAAACATGGATTAGTCAATGGGCTTCCTTCCAAACTCTTCACAAATGAACACAACTGTGTTGCCTGCAACAAAGGAAAGCAACACAAGGCCTCTTACAAGGCCATCACTGCAGTCAGCACCATTTCTGAGCCTCTCCAGTTACTTCATATGGACCTTTTTGGTCCTACTTCCATCAGAAGCATTGATCACAAGCACTATTCCTTGGTGGTTACAGATGACTTTAGCAGGTTTAGCTGGGTTTTCTTTTTGGGGACTAAGGATGAGACTTTTTATATCCTTAGGGATTTCATTACTTTTGTTGAAAACCAGCTAACTAAAAAGGTTAAGGCTATAAGGTGTGACAATGGGACAGAGTTTAAAAATTCTAACTTAATTGAACTCTGTGGGTCCAAGGGGATTAAAAGGGATTATAGTGTTGCCAGAACCCCACAACAAAATGGGGTTGCTGAAAGAAAGAATAGAACCCTTATAGAGGCAGCAAGAACTATGCTTGCTGACTCTAAGTTACCTACCATGTTTTGGACAGAAGCAGTTAGTACTGCTTGTTATGTTCTAAACAGGGTTTTAGTAACTAGGCCCCATAATAAAACACCCTATGAACTTTTATCTGGGAAAGTTCCAAACATTAGTCACCTTAAACCGTTTGGCTGTCATGTAACCATACTTAACACTAGTGATCACTTGGGAAAATTTAAGGGTAAAGCTGATGAAGGTTTTCTTGTTGGGTACTCTGCTCATAGTAAAGCTTATAGAGTCTACAATTTATCCAACAAAAAGATAGAAGAAACACTGAATCTGAGATATATGGAAGATAAACCTAATGTTCAGGGTCTGGGTCATGAGTGGTACTTTGACCTTGACTATTTGACTGATTCTTTAGGTTATACTCGTTTCAAATCTAATCAACCTGCAGGTACTCAAGATACTAACACTCATGCAGGTACACACGATGACTCAGATTCAGAGTGTGATGAACAAGTGATTGTTGTTCCTTCTTTTCCTTCTAACCACTTTTCAGGTCCCAAGGTTCATACTGCTTCTACCACAGTGGAGAGTACTTCAGACTATGCAGAGGAACTTGCTAGGCTTCAAGGACAAGCATATGCAGCCAATTCTGCAGCAAAGGATACTTGGAAAACAGCTGATACGGTTCCTGCTGGTAGAGGTGTTCCTGCTACTAGCATTCCTGCTGGTAGTATTAATCAGGCTGCTGGTGGTTCTGCTGTTCCTTCTACTCCATCTTCTTCTGTGGTTGAACCTGTTCATGCTGATAATACACCACTTCCTCCTGGTCACTCATTGGGCTCAAGTGAAAATTCTACAAGATTTTCCTCTCCTTCTGACCTTGCTAATCACATATCATCATCTTCAGAGATGGAGGGCATTCACCATCATCCTACTACTGGCATTTTCTCTGAATCTACATATGATGCTGACTTTGGTGGTTCAATCACAAATTTAGCACCTACCATAGTTGTTGATCCTGTTCCCACAAGAAGGGTGCATACTGTTCATCCTATATCACAGATTATTGGGGATATTACTTCACCTGTTCTGACAAGGGGCACTTTGAAGAAATCCAAGTTTGGAGAATGTGCTCTTGCAGGCTATGTTCATGATCAACAAAGGAACAATCACACAGACTATCTCCATTGTCTGTTTACTTGTTTTCTATCCCAACTTGAACCAAGCAGTGTGCTTCAAGCCACTTAATGACCTGATTAGGTAGAAGCTCTGCAAGAGTAGATGCGAACAGTTTTGTTAATCAGGATGTGTTGAAGCTTGTGCCTTGCCAGATAGGAAAACTACTATTGGGACAAAAGGATTCTTAAGAATAAAAGAGAACCAGAGTATAGGTATGAGAAATAAAGCAGATTGGTGGACTTCAAGGTCATGAAGGCAAAGAGGCATTGACCTTTATTGAATGAGTGTTTTGCTCCAGTGGCTCGAATTGAACTATCAATTAATCTTAGCATTTGCCTTATACATGGGTTTTATGGAATATCAAATGGATGTCAAGAGTGCTTTTCTCTATGGGGAAATTGCTGAAGAAGTCTATGTTACTCAACCAAAAGGAATATGAATATCCTTTCTACCCTAAACATGTGTACATATTCGTAGAAAGCTTTGTTATGGTCTTCAACAAGCACCCAAGGGCCCTGGTAAGCAAAGATTGTCTACTTTTCTGTAAAGCATAACGACAGATGATGTTCCCCATTAAGAAACAAAACTCTCTTCATTAAGAAAATTCTAGGATAAACATACTTGTCCAAGTCTATGTGTATGACATTATATTTGGGACGATACCAACAAGGCCTAGGTGTACTGATTTTGAGGTTTTTGATAAGGAGAATTTGAGATGAGTGTCTATGGGTCTGAGATGAACATTCTTCTAGGTCTACAAAGTCAAGCAACACCTATGGGATTTTTTATCAGCCAAGACCAAGTATGTTCCAGGACATGCTTAGGAGATTTGATATGAAAGTGTGAGAACCTGCTAACAACACCCTATGAAGCAGCTACGCCTAAAACCAAGGATGAACCATAATAATGCTGTTAATGTTTCATCGCTATACAGATCTATGATAGGTTCACTTATGTAAATTGACAGCTTTAAAGGCCAATAATATGTTTGTATGGATGCTTGTTCTAGGACACCAGTCCACACCTTTGACTTCCAATTTGAATGCAGAAAGAAGATCTTTAATAACTTAAGCAACCAAAACTTGTCCTATGTACCCAAAGATTCTCCCTTTGTGTGGAAGCTACAGTGATATTGATTATGCTGTATCCAATGGTATAGGAATTCCCACAACAGGTGGAGCCATTTCTGGGTAGAAGATTGATATCAACAGCGGCATGCAAAAAGCCAACAGTGTGGCAACTTCTTCTTACTGAAGCAGAATATGTGCTGCTCGCTCACTTGTGTGGTCAGGTCCTTTGGATCCCAAAATCAAATGCTAGATTATGGTCAATTTATATACACTAAAATCTATTATTGATAATCAAAGTACCATTTGCATTGATTAAAAGATCCAGTTTTTCACCAAAGACCAAAAGCACTAGAGATTAGGCACCATTTTATTAGAGAGCAAGATGATAAAAATCTTATTCATGTGTTTAAAATTCACACACGATGATTATGTGTCGATTTATGACCAAAGCTATTTTGATGGACCCAGATTTAATTATTTAGTGGTTCATATTGGGATGCTAAATCCATAAATCCTCTATTTAAGGGGAGGATTTGGATTTTAGGGGAGGACTGTTATTGTAATTTTTTAAATAGTTTTTTTTAGACTTATTTTTTTTACAGTTATTAGTTCAAAGTTTCTCTTATTGAGTGCAACATCATTAAGTGTACAATTCCCCAGGCCTTTATGGCTAGAAATATTTGACCATGGCTCTCAATTGGCCAGGCCTTAAGGCTAAAAATTAAGTGAGTTTTGGTTTTCAATTCCAGGTCTTGTACCAGAATGAATTGATAAGCTGTTATGGTTTGCTTAAAACCATAGGGTCCCTCAACTGACCATGTTTCAATGTACAATAAGTTGAGATGGTTTGCAATCCACCATGGGCGTAACCCTTTCTGGGTCCCAAGGATTGTCTAGCCCACAAGCAAACGGCTATGTGGTAAAGGCTATCCAAATCCGTTTATGGCTGTGATGACTTGCCCAACAGTCATAATTAATACACAAACCCACAATTAGTTCAAGTTTGGAGTGTTGAAAAATGGAACCCATCTTCATGCATCCTTTTTTCTAACCCAATAGATGGCTATCCCAAGATTTAATGGCAACTTGGGAAAGGCTTCATCAAAATCCATTACTTTCCTATGATCACCTCTCCCCGGAGTTAATACACCATGTGAAGTGATGAGAATCATATGTAACCCTGAATTGATGATTTGCTAGGTGGTCCAAAGTTGGTTAGCGTGTCAAATTGTAGAAATCAAGATTTTAAGGTTAAATCATTGGTTTGCTGCTGTTTTTTGTTGCGTTTCAATCCTCGAAACTTCAAGACACAGAGTCTATCTAGGAAACTGGAAGTTAAACTATTCAAATCTAGTTAGGGGAGGATTGTTAGGTATATTTGTATTTATAAAGTTCCTACTGTAGTATGTAGATCCTACTGGTAGATTAATTGTCTACTTGGTTATATAAAAAGTTTCCTACTGCAGGTATAAAATTCCTGCTAGGTTATATTATTTTGTCCTGTAGAGTAACGTAGTGACTCGGAAAAGATTCTAGTATGTTATAGACATGAGAAAAAGATAACTCAGGTAAACATAATTCTAGCAGAATTAGTTAGGTTTCATATCTTATAAATGAAACCACATGGTTTGGTTTGTGGCAGTAGATTGTACAATCAAGAAAACAATTTCACGATTAATAAAAAAGATCACATAAGGATCAAGGTATTGTTTTAGTATATTCTTCTTTAGCACATATTGTTTATTTTCCGCATGAAGCAATAATGTTTTGTTAGAGTCTCTCACAGAGTCAACTTTTGATTACATTAGGTGCTCTATAGTCCTTCACTAAAAGGCTTAAAAGATTTATCTAGGGCTAGACCAACATTTGCTTCTTAAGATTCTTATAGCAATTTAGACTTTGTTTTATTCCCCCCCCCACCCCCTTGTTTTTTTTTTTCTAGATTTTTCATTATTAGTTTTTAGTTTTAAACAATTTGTCGAAACTTAAAACTTAAAAAAATCTATAAAAAATAGAAAAAGTTTCTAGAAAAAATTACAAAAAAAGAGTTTTTTGTTTAGAATATTTACTTTAGGATTACATGCATTAAAATCATTTATAAACCCTTTTTAGATTTAAAATTTTAATTTTAAACTTTTTTAATTATTTTATAAAAATAGATATTTTATTATAAAAAGTAGTTAAAAATAGTTTTCTGAGTTTTAATAGTATTTTAGATTTTTCTAAGTTAGAAAGTCATTTTTTTAGAATTTTTAGGAATTAATTTGCTATTTTCTAGGATTTAAAATAGATTAAATAGTTTTTAATTTCATAAAAATATTAAAAAGCAAAAAAAATAATAATACGTTTTTTAGAAAATTTGCCTTTCATTTTTAAGATTTACATTCAAAATTTCAATTTTTAAAAAAAAAAAAAAAAATAAAAAAAAAAAATAGATTATATTTGCCTTAGTTAGATAATATAACTCGTTTTTAGGATTTCTCGTATTGCTTTTTTAGTATACATTTTAGTTGAGTTTAATTGTGTTTGTTGTTATATAGCTTTAATTTTCTGGCAGAAATTAATAATCAAATTAAGCTACGTTACCAGTCAAATCATTTTCCAAATAATAACGGGTTTCAGTTTCATAAATCATTGCAAAACGGACCAAGAATGATATTCCTGGTTAATATACGATATATATATATATAATTTGAGAGAATTTTCTTTCCTTCCTTTGTCTCTAAAAGAGTAGTTGGTAGTTCCTATTTTTTAAATTTTATTAATCAACTGGATAGATTTACTACTACAGAAAGAATATGCGTAACGATCAACAACGACCATGTCCATACTGCAGTTGAGAATTCTAAGTTTGTATAATAACATGTAGCCAGAAAGGGGGATAATTGAAACAGCATGAAACTCATCAGAGGCTTGAAGACTCCAACTATGATCCAACTATAGCTAATCTAAAGTTAGCACAAGCACATGCCAATGAGAACAAAATGAGTTGGACCGATTCACTCAACAACACAGTTGATCCTCTTGCCATGATTTCTAATGTTTGCACCTCAGCAGTATAATCACACACATCATCCTACAAAACCATCATCCCCACACCATATGTTCAAAACCACACTTGCTGACATTAACTCTCACCTGATTATGAGCTCCTCCAAAGACAACTTAATTGAGAATTTAACCAACACACTTGCCCTTCTCACCCAATCATACAAAACATACCTTCCTCAAACAAACAATCAACTCAGAACTTTATCAAATCCTAGGAACCAAGTCACAGTTCAAGACGGCAGGGTTGTGGTTCAGAATGTTCAAGGTCGACAGAATAGAGGACAGGGTAACAATGCATGGGGTGCAGGTACAACTAGTTATGGGGGAGCTCAGAACAGAGTCGGGAATGCTAATCCAGGTCAAACAAGGCAGGTTAAGTGCTACAACTACAACGGTATAGGCCACATTGCAAGGAAGTGCACTCAGCCCAAGCGACCATAGAACTTTGAATACTTCAAAGACAAGATGTTACTGATGCAAGCTCAGGAGAATGGGGTGGCATTGGATGAAGAACATTTACTATTTCTTGCAGGTGGACAAGACAACACTGTTGATGAAGATGTGGATGAGCAACCTGTTCAGGATTTAGCACTCAATGTAGATAATGTGTTTCAAGCTGATGACTGTGATGCTTTTGATTCTGATGTTGATGAGGCTCCCACAATACAAACTATGTTCATGGCTAATCTATCATCTATAGATCCTATTTATGATGAAGCCGGCCCGTCGTATGATTCGGACATTTTATCTGAGGTACACGACCATGATCAATATCAGGATGTTATTTATGAACATCATGAAGAACACGAGATTCATGACGATGTACAACCAAACTATGTTGTTGACTCGCATGCCGATTATATGAGTGATAGTAATATGATTCCGAATGATCAGTATGTAAATGACAACGCAGTTCCAGTTGTACAAAGAAATGTATCTTCTGTTCCAAATGATGCATACATGATGATATATAATGATATGTATGAACCTCATGCCCACTATGTCTCTAAAACAATACGAAACATAGTAGTTGATAATTCACTAACTGCTGAACTTAAAACTTATAAGGAACAAGTTAAACTGTATGAAAGACGGGCCAGGTTTGAATTAACGGAAAGAGAACAAAAGATTGATGAA
>BQNB010118608.1:3256-20961 GCA_026074375.1 Tanacetum coccineum | reverse complement strand
ATACCACTACTGGATGGCAAGGTGCTTAGAGTAATAGGAGAGAAACCGAAAGAAAATATGAGGCAACTAAAGAGTGCTAAGGCTAAAGAGAAGGAACAAGAAGAGATGGTAATAGTAAGAGATTTTCTTGAGGTATTCCGGAATGACCTATCTGGATTGCCGCCTATTCGGGAAATTAAGTTTTGAATCAAGTTAATCCCTGGAGCTGTACCGATTGCAAAATCTCCCTATCGTTTGGCACCTTCTGAATTGGAGGAGTTGTCAGGACAACTTAAGGATTGCCGCCTATTCGACCAAGCTCATTGCCTTGGAGAGCACCAGTGTTGTTTGTGAAAAAGAAAGATGGTTCTTTTAGGATGTGTATTGACTATAGAGAATTGAACAAGTTGACTGTCAAGAATCGTTATCCACTTCCTAGGATTGATGATCTATTTGATCAACTACAAGGGTCGCAGTTTTTCTCAAAGATAGATCTTAAGTCTGGATACCATCAGCTGAGAGTGCATGAGGATGACATTCCAAATACTGCGTTTAGAACTCGTTATGGGCATTTCAAGTTCACAGTAGTGCCCTTTGGTCTGACTAATGCACCAGCAGTATTAATGGATTTGATGAATAGAGTTTGTAGGCCTTATCTTGATAAGTTTGTGATAGTGTTTATAGACGATATCTTAATCTATTCTAAGACTCAAGAGGAGCATGTAGAACACTTAAGGTTAGTCTTGGAATTGCTTAAGAAGGAGAAGTTGTATGCTTAGTTTTCTAAGTGTGAATTTTGGCTAAGAGAAGTACAGTTTCTTGGGCATGTGGTAAATGGTAATGGGATTCAAGTAGACCCTAGTAAGATTGAAGCTGTTAAGAATTGGAAAGCCCCTAAAACTTCGACTGAGGTTCGCTCGTTCTTAGGAATAGCTGGATATTACCGTAGGTTAATGGAGAAATTTTTTAAGATAGCTAAGTCTCTTACTATCTTGACTCAAAAGAGTAAGACTTTTGATTGGGGTAAGGAACATGAATTGGCATTTCAAACCTTGAAGGATAAGTTATATAATGCGCCTGTTCTAGCTCTCCCCGATAGACTGAAAGACTTTGTAGTGTATTGTGATGCGTCCGGGATATGACTAGGTTGTGTGTTAATGCAGAGAGGTAAGGTGATAGCCTATGCGTCTAGGCAGTTGAAAATTCATGATAATAATTATACGACCCATGATTTAGAATTGGGTGCGGTTGTGTTTGCACTTAAGATCTAGAGGCATTATCTGTATAGGACAAAGAGTGTCATCTATACGGACCATAAGAGTCTTCAACATATCTTTAGTCAGAAATAGTTGAATATGCGACAACGTCGCTGGATAGAGTTGTTTAGTGATTATGACTGTGAGATTCGCTACCATCCTGGTAAGGCGAATGTGGTGGCTGATGCCCTAAGTAGAAAGGAAAGAGTAAAACCTAAGAGAGTTAGAGCTATGAATATGACCCTTCAATCGAGTATTAAGGATAGGATACTGGCGGCTCAGAAGGAGGCTGTGGATGAGTCTGCAGGATTGCAAAAATGTTTGGATGAGATGATAAAACAGAGAAGTGATGGGACTTTGTATTACCTGGATCGAATACGGGTTCCTTTGAAGGGTGATGTGAGAACCCTAATAATAGATGAAGCCCATAGGTCGAAGTACTCTGTACACGCAGGAGCTGATAAGATGTATTATGACCTTAGAGGTAGGTATTGGTGGTCTAGAATGAAGAAGGATGTAGCTGTGTATGTTAGTAAGTGTTTGACTTGTTTGAAAGTAAAAGCTGAGCATCAAAGGTCATCTGGCTTGCTCCAGCAACCTGAGATTCCCGAATGGAAATAGGAAGGAATAGCTATGGATTTTATAACTAAGTTGCCTAGGACTAGTAGTGGGCACGACACAATCTGGGTCATTATGGACCGGTTGACTAAGTCTGCTCATTTCCTACCCATGCGTGAGGATTATAAGATGGATAGGTTGGCTAGGTTGTATTTGAATGAGATAGTTGCTAGACATAGTGTGCCGATCTCGACCATATTAGATCGTGATAGTCATTTCACATCAAGGTTTTGGCAGTCAATGCAAGAGGCATTAGGAACCCGTTTAGATATGAGTACTGCTTACCACCCTCAGACCTATGGTCAGAGTGAGCGTACTATTCAGACTTTGGAAGACATGCTTAGAGCGTACGTCCTAGACTTCGGAGGAAGTTAGGATGTTCATCTTTCGTTGGTTGAGTTTTCGTATAATAATAGTTATCATTCTAGTATGAGATGTGCGCCGTTTGAGGCATTGTATGGTAGAAAGTGTCATTCGCCAATTATGTGGGCTGGAGTTGGAGAGGGTCATGCACTCCACAGGAATCAAACAACTTCCAAACAGTCACTTTGTATCCTTGAAGATTTCTCCATACATCACTTTTTATGTCTGGTTCAAACATGACTTTTAAATCACCGCACAACACTCTTTCATGTGCATCTTCAGGCCTTATATCACCATGCTTTGTTTTGACCAACTTCCAAAGAGTCTGCAAGTCTTCTCTGTCAATACCCTGAAGCATCCTAATCATAGAAGAATATCTCTTGGAACTTCCATCAGCTCTTATCAATTGATAATGTCCCATTATTCCTTCTTTAATGAGCTTGTATTCAACAATCACTGGAGGTTTGGTAGCAAGTGGTATAACATCAATTGCTATATCATCATCTTTGACTATCACCATATGCATTTTCAGCTCAGCTTCATTATCTACTTCAACTTCTTCATTCTCATCAGTCTTTTGCTTCTTAGACTTATCAGATTCCAGTTTATCCCCTGCTCTCTTTGCACTACTATCTTGTGCAATTTCTGCCTTTTTAGAACTGCTTTCATCCTTCTTTCCACTGATTTCTTGAGCTTCTGAATTCATAGCCACAAAAGAATTTACTCTCTTCATTTCCTTGTCAAACAGCTTTTGGATTTCATCATAGCTTCTGCCCTTTAGCTGATTGTGTTTATATCCACCCATATGCTTAAGATAGATAGACATTTGATTTCTCTTTTGTGTCTTGGTAGGAGGTCTATTTCTCTTTTCTTGTGCTCTTAATGCAGCAAAATGTTTTCTTCTCTTCTCAAGAATTCCATAAAATAATTTTGCCATTTCTCAACTGTCAACTCCACTTGGCTCTCTTATTTAGGAGTCTCTCAGCTAGCAATCTATCAGCCTCCATCATAGCTTGTGTATTTTCCATTGATTCAATCAAGGCTATGTTGGCTTCTTCTTCCTTTTTCCTTGCCATCTTCTCTTCTTCTATAAGTTCAGCTTGCAACTCAGCTTCAAGATTTCTTGCCATTTCTTCATCAAGAGCAACTTGATCTTTCTTTTTCAAAGGTACTTCAGGCTCAATCATTATTGCTTTGCCTTTGTCTTTAGTCTTTGAAGGTTGTAATGCTTGGTGGAGCTGATGTTGTTTGATCTGAAATTCACCATGGCTCTTGAACACAAACCCTCTAGCCTTGGTAATTTAGTTTTTTTGTTTGTAGTAGCAGTAGTAACACCTTTAGGTTTAGCTGCTTTGATTTCAATAAGATTTTAGCCAAAGTTAATTCATCAATAGCTGTTGTAACTCCTTTACCAGCAGTAGTAACTAAAATTGTAGGGGCAACACTATCTTCAACACCAGTACTAACCTCTCTTTCATCAACCTATACACTATGCTCTTTTTCTCACCACTGTCAAATCCACAATCAACCTCAACACCATTAAGATCATCTGTATCAAACATTTTTGCCTCATCGAATACGTCCCTAGGTTTCATCAACAACAGAAACTTCAGCATCCTTGCTAAAGTTAATTCATCAATAGTTTTGTAACTCCATTACCATCATAGTGAACTGAAATTCTATGTGGCAGCACTATCTTCAACACCATACTAACCTCATTTCAACACCTTATGCACTCTGCTCTTGTTTCTCACCAACTGCCATATCCACAAACACCTCATCACCATGAAGATCATCTATATCAAAACATTATCTGACCAACTAATCTCCCCTGGGTTTCCATCAACTGAAGAAACTTCAGCATCCTGCAAATCTTCAAAAAACCTTCCCCTATTTAATGGCATCTTCCTGAGCACCCAAACTCTCTTTATCCTCAGAGGATTCAACCCTTCTAGATTCACCAACTTTCCTTAATCTTTTTAACCATGTAGTTCTTGATTTCTTTTTTCCTTTCTAACTTTTAGACCCTCTTCTTTAAACCAACAATCTCCTTTGATTGAGCATCCTTTGCCGTTTCTAAATCAAGAACCTGTTTTTGTAAGTTGGTACACAAAATCATCAATTCTGTTAGTTGCATTCTATCCTCGCCACTGAGAAGTGGATCATTAGAAGGTATAGGAACACTATCATCATGGTGTGTCTCATTATGAGGAACTTCAGTTTCCTTCCTCTGTTTCCTCCTAGACTGTTTCTTCTGAGGTCTAGAGGATGATGGTTGAGTAGTAAAGGGTGTCTGTTGAGAATTTATAGGAACGCCTAAATCTACACCTTCTTCTTGATTAGCTTGAACCATCATTGATGCAAACAAAGGTGTTACTCTACTAGAAAAGTCTTTTCCTTCTCGCTTCATATTGGCAAAGATTTTCTTTGTGTATGAGGGATTAACATAAATCTTCTTGTGATGTGACATATCACCAAGCTGTTTATTAAGAAACACTTGTACAAAGCGTGGATACATAAAAAACTTGACCCCTCCCTCTATGTGCTTTACCATATCATCAAAAATATACTTGGACAAATTAAATTTTTGGTTTGTGGACAAGCATATGATTGCAGAGGCCATTGTGCTACTGAATTCGTTCCATGCAGTGGTCTTGGCACTTAGGCATTGCGTAATGGTATGAATTAAAAATTTCCATTATAGAGAAAAGAAAGCTTTATAAAATGTAAGCTTCTGAGAAGGTTTTTCATACCCCATCCTTGCCAGTTCTTCAAAGATAGTAGTAGTTGGCAAACAATCAATACCACCTGCATCTTCTAAGTAAAGATCACTTTTAATGCTTGTCTCCGTAATGATCACCTTCTTCTTATCAACTAGGGTTTGTAACTGACGTTCACAATTAATCGTTTTTGCCTTTGCCGTTGCCCAGAACTGTTCAATGCAAGATGTGTATATAGTAGGATTGACAGTTAAAGCATAATGGATTTGATTAGCATTCAGAAAATCAATAATTTCCTAAAATCCATTACTTTCAGCAGGTTTTTCCAAGAACGCGATCATGTTGTGGGTTTCAGCAAATTGTAGGGTCGACATTGTGATGGGTTTTGATGATTAACCAATGAAAAATGATTTAGGTTTACCGTTTAGAGAGAGTTTGAAAGATTGAAATCGAAAAGAAATCGAATGAAACCCTGATCGAAGTATTTTTCTAAAATCCACCCTCAGCACATTAACTTGATCTAGCAGCAACTAAATTATGCCTAACAACAATACTTAAACTGACAGCATAATGTAATGCCTAACATCATTCAATACCTAGTAGCAATACTCAACAACATAAGCTTAAGCATCATTAATGTATACCATCATAGAAACTTTAATGCTTAGCACATTAAAGTTATATACCATATAAATCCTAAGGTAAACAGCTTAAATTTGACTACCGGCATTAACTCCAACTTCATTCCCAAAAAGGACTCCATCATCAATTTGTTTTTTCTCACATGCTCTCTTTTCTGTTTTTTTATGCTCACAATATCTCTCAATTCTTTTTGCTCACAAAATCACTCTTTTATGTTTTTATTCACACATATCTCAATTTTGTTTTTCAACTCACCACATCTCTCTTTTCTTTTTGCTCACCAAATCTGACAATTTTGTACAAAGTTTCATCAATTGCAATAGTTTCATACTGTCCTCCCCATTTCCAAGTGTGTAACCTCTTGAGAGAGGTAGATCATTAGACTTTTTAAATGTAGTCTCAAACCTAGTTTGAGCATCTACACTTCTAATATGGTATCTTGGCACCTAGGACCACTACCTGAACCAATTCCCTAAGGACTTGGCTCATTAAGTATTGCCATGGATTGGGTCCTATTGATGTTAGCCACTATCTTGCTCAGCAGCTTCTAAATAGAAGACAGTATTGGCAGCCCTTCCTACTGTCACGCCCAACTCCTTATGGACAGACCTCATCATCCCAACCTTTATAGGGACTACAAGACTGAGGTATCTTGTGTCTCGACATCATTTGACATGCCTATATGTTTTTAATTTTCTTATCAAACTGTTGATATATACATGTCTTTCCTTCCATTCTTGTATATTGACATAAGTCACCTCCCTCAAACAATGGCTTTAAGGGTTAAGAATATGCTCAACAATTATAACTTGCTCTTAATGACATCCAGGTAGTACTTACCTTTGACTCAGCAGTACTACTTTTGCCAAGCCTATTTATTAAGAGATATCTAACAGTATTAACTCTGAGTCTACATTATAATACAACAACATGCTCTATTCATCACAACACAATAAAAGACTAGATAGACTGTGAGAATTCATGAGGATCCATATTTATGCATAACCCATGAATAAAAGTTAAAAACTGTGATCCAAGAACATTAACTTCCTCTCAAACAATACTTCAGAGGTGAAGCATTCAACATTAGGTATTCAATATGCTTAACCTGCAGGTGTTAGTCCATAGCCAAAAATACACAATCCAAAGTATTTTCTTCTTGACAGCATTAAGTATGACTAACAATTTTAACAAGCAGTTTTAAGTATAACTAGCAGTACTAATTGACAAGACTAACAATACTAATCCTTTACAAAACTTTTACAAAGACATAAAGAGATGTAGACATTAAGGATTAAGCATTCCAATACTTTGGTATGTACACAGGGTATATAGGCTCTGGCATGTAGTCAGGATCATGTGGCTGTATGATCATAGGCTCACGCTCATCCTCGTCCTGTGGTACTGGTGGTGTCTGTGGCTCCTCGGGGCCTGGTATGTTATCCGGTGATGGTGGGGCTACTAGCTGTATAGGGAGTCCATTGTATCCTTATACGATGACTCGTGGAGAACCACCGTCCGACAGCTCCTCGTCAGCTCCCCAAAATACCCTTCCTGGCTCAGAATCGATGTAGACGGAAGTGTAGGTAACCGCAGATGATGTAGAAGACATGACTGCTGTAAAAACAAAAAAAATAACTTATATAAGTATAAATTTTAAGACTCTTATAGTAATATACGTAATATAATTTATATATACTCGTATATTAATCATGGAAGCACTTAGTAAACCACTAATGCCAAAACAGTGTATGTCATGTAAGCACATATGCTAGATTGCAAACAAGTAATGTATGTGTGTCCCGTGCAAACCCTATTTGTGAATGCAGTTTTAGAAAAAAAGATTATAGTCCAGACAAAACTTTTGACCTGGTTCTCTATAACCTTGGCTCTGATACCAATTTGTAACACCCCCAAATCTGGGTAGCAGCGGAATGTTGAATATCCGAGGGCGTTACTTCATAGATCAATAGCACAAGATATGAGAACGACCACTAAACGTGTCGTTTTAAAAAGATACATTGGATTAACAAAATGCTTGTTCATTACATAAGCTCATGGCTTTAAATTGTTCGACAATATAAGTAAAGATTTCGGTTTATAACAAATGTTCCCAAAATGTAATACGACCCAAATCTTTAGTATTGACTTTCTCCAAAAGTGACCCCCAATGTATCTGAGCACCTCGTGCCTTATTGACCTGAGAAAACATGCTTAAAACGTCAACATAAAGTTGGTGAATTCATAGGTTTATGTAAATCAATAGTAGGACCGCAAGATTTCCAAGTGTATGATTAAGCAACAGATGCAAACATCATAAAAAGTAATTACGTTTTCCTAAGCTCATGACACTGAAGCTCGACATGTATGAATGCAATAAATTGCCAATAAATGCCCGTGAATGATGTTCTAACCCGCAACATCCCAAATCCGACATGGTATACGTTTGTTGTCCGGCAACCCGGCACAGTGAGCGCTACTCACCCAAACGGGGATGTCAATCCCAAATAGATCTATTTATAACATTCGCGCTCACAATCTAGTAATTGACAGTTCATGATAAAGGGCTCAGTGGGTTATCGCTACTTAGGCAAACACGTAATCATAGTATAAAATGTACACTTGCGTCCAATTTGTAAAACAAAGCATGTTCTCACCCCAAAGATGTAAATCATTTAAATAATTGTAAAACATGGGGCTATGAACTCACCTTAGTAAATAGTCCTCTGAAAATGATAAATATATCCAAGAATGGCAAATGAATCACACCGTCAAATACCTAAGTAAATACGGCCAGTCTTAGTCTACAAGTTTAGGCTAAAGACTCAATGCATAAACTACAATAAATTGCTAGTTTATATATACTGTTATCACTTGTGTGGTGGTGCACATGTTTAATGTATTTGTATTCACTTGATGGCTCTTGGGAAGGTATACGATTACACACGTTTTTGTATACGTATAAACATTATTAAAAAATATTCATATTTATTAAGTCGTAGGTTAACTTGTATGATATCCGGTAAATATATAACTCGTCCGGTATGTTAAGTGGTTATTAAAATCACCTTTGTTCATGAAATACCCTTAAGTTTTCTATATTACAAAAACAGTCCCTATGTTTATGAAAATATAACATTTACACTTTAAACCCTTATGTTTCCAAAATTACACTTTTAGTCCTTCAATTTTTCAATAATTGCACTTTAGGTCCTTATATGTTCCAAACAGTCCCTAGACTTAGAAAAATTAGTTTTTGGTAGTTTTAACCCTTTAGTTTACGAATTTACACTTTTAGTCCTTACCTTTGTAAAAACTACATTTTAAGTCCAATTAAGTTCTAGCAAGTGGAATTTGGTTTTAATGGACTCCAAAAAGCCATATAAGTTGGGTCAGCTTATAAATAAGCTCGGATGAGCTTATTTTGGCTTATTGGACCCGTTAAGGTCTAATATGCAATCTAAAGGTCCAATTGAGTTTTTAAAGGCACATAAGCCCTCGTTAAGTCTATTTAAACTTACTTAAAATTGTTAAGCTGAAAATAAGCACGGGTGAGCTTATTTGAGCTTTTTCGAGCTCATTGGGCTCGTTAGCCCAACAACCCTTAACCCGAATGTTTGCAAAAGGTCCATTAAGGTTTTATTATGTGATCTAATTCATTTTACTATCTTAATAAGCTTATTTAGGCCTGTTTAATCTATTTTAACCTAGTGGCTTATTGAATAAGCTAATAAGCTCCAATAATGGGCTTTTGGGCCCATTACGAGTTCGATAGATGTTTTACGTGTTTGGACTCGTTCCATTTGGGTCCATATACTTCTCTAGGTTTATAATAAGTCCTATAGCTTATTTGTGGCTTAAGGGCCTTGTTTGGTCACGAAAATTGGCTAACAAGCCCGATAAGGATCCCAAATATTATTTAACTCTTTTAGACTTGTTCACTTAGGTCCATTAGCTTTCTAACACTTATCATAAGCCCTGTAAGTTGCATAAGCTCGCAATAAGCTGTTTTTGGCTTATTTAGCTCGTATGGGCCTTGTTATGGGTCGTTAGGCCCGATAGTGGCTCGATAAGGTTTCTTATGCACATTGTCTACCTCAACGAGCTCAAAAAGCCTTATAATCCTTTGATAAGCTCAATTGAGCTTAATAATAAGCCATGGTTCCTCACTAACGGGCTGTTGGGCCTGTTTGGTTCGTACGTGGGTTGTCGGGCCTAATAGGCTCATTTAGGGTCCGTTTAGTTTATTAAGGATTTTATAAGGTTTCGTTAGGGTTTGGTAAGCCCTCAAGCCCTCTTTTTAAGCACTTAGTCCAAAGTAAGCTAAGCCATAAGCCACGTTGACCCTTTTGTGGGCTTTTGGCCCAACAGTGGACGTATGTGTCCATTGTGGGTTCTCATGGCTTGAGTTTGTGGTGATAACTCATAAGGCTGATCTTGTTATTTGACATTGTGATATTGAGATTCTGAGATCATCAACAAGCACATTCTCATTTGCCATCTTGAACTTTGCCATCTTGTTGGACTTGCGATTCTGGATCCGACATGTCATTACCATTCTTGAAAAGCTTTAATGTTGGCATCTTTCTTGATATTCTTTTTACTTTACACTTCGACATTTTGAAAGATGTGTGGTAGCAGAGTTGCGGAAGTCTTGAAAACATGTACAGAGTTGCATGATATCATTTATGTTTGTCTCGGTGGGGTATGAGCATGTGGTTATGGATCTTGTGAGCCAGCTGGAATCAGGGACCTCCACCACCATTTTAAATAACCTGCATAATACAGTTAGCAATAAATCAGGGGAACGAATATGGCTTTGTCATTCGCCCAGGTTTGGTTGGAGAAACCTTCGGTGCTGTGAGGATCGAATGTGATCGATAGATTCAATTTAAGAAGAATACTTCTTGACAGGATTTCCCGCTGAAGTATTGAATCTTTCTAACACATAAGTATTAGATTCTAGTTCTCAGCATGTTTCATTATTGGGAAACGTCTCAAGCGGATTGCACGATAAGAGTGAACCAGTGAGTTTCTATCTACCAATTGTTATAGAAAATTGATTGGAAAATCAATCGTGTATACTTACAAACTTGTCATTGTGACACATCGTGTTTGTTTATCATTTCAAAATTCCCATTATCAAAAGTTGATCCATTTCTGGAACGAGTTTGATTCTTATTGATCGGCACCCATCGTTTTCTTTCTGTTTTCACAAGTTTGATCATAAAGAATCGTACAAGTTACTACAATGACGCTTGTTTGATGTTGTCTCAAGCAGGGATTTCCCTCTACCATTGTGAATGAATTCACTCTGATGTTCTGGCAAAATCACAAGGATAATGCGAAGGACTCTTAAAATGTATCTTGTAATTCACATTGTGTGACTTAGCAAGTATAATTTGACAAGTGTCCTAATGAGATTTATAGATGATCTCTTTTGGCTCTAGACTCAATAGTGCACTTTGATTTTAGTGATCGGAGGCTGGAGTTGAGTGCCACCTTTTCAATATCAACTAACTCGGAGTGAGAAAGTCAATAGAAATGAGTGTATCTCCGTGTGAGTTTGAAAACAAAGTCTTTCTGACTTTGAGTAGTGGGAGGGGTTATGTACTTAGCGTAACTGGGTCCATGACTGTCTTCAATGTCAGAAACACCTGAGTCGTTTCTGTCAGTTATATGTATTGACCATGGTTTCTGCCCCTAAGGGTATGAGGGACTTCTTTATTTTCACCCTTTTTCATTACATTTCTTTTTTCATTCAAACCCCTTCAATGCTTACGAGGACTTCATAACTAACACCTTGTTTGGGTTGTTCCTAGTGTTAGCTCCATCTCAGTCTGGCATTATTCCCCTATTCTTACTTTTTCCTCCTTTTTAATCTTTACCTAAGGACTTCTACACTATCTAGTGGATATCCCTGGGTAGATCCCTCCGGTTCTGGCTGGATCATGGGATCTGAAAACCTAAGCCTAACTGCCTTATAACTTCATAAATTTAAGAACATGGTCAGTCTTTTGTGGTATTCCATCACGATCCTTCCAAAACATTGAAATACTTCAATCTAAGGGTTTTATATAAAGATCAAAGATTTACACTTTGAGAGTTTTTCTTATCGGCTAAATGCTCCCCCTCTACATGTGCACCGTAATCGTAGTACATGCTAGGTTTGTACGTGTGCTTAAATCCTTTTTTTTGATCACTATCTGTCAATATACATTAAGTCTGGTTAATTACAGTTTCTCTCTAATCCTAAATGTTAATCCCTTGATATTTTAGATATCAATTGATTAACCGTTCGGGGACAAAATGAGATATGATAGCAGATTGGAACATGTTATTGCTCCCCCTCAACTTTTGAGGGTTTATAAGATGATGCCGAGAGTACACACTATTGAATATTTTTGATATTACTAAGGAAATTCTTGAAAAATTTGCTACTCGAGCACATCGTATTTTGCACCCAAAAAGTTCTACACTAAATAATGACATATTTACAAGATAAGTGTAATTTAGAGGAATAACCTTTTTAAGATGTGAACAACATATAGTTAAATCTTATGGTCCTGTTTAGTAGGCCTTAGGTCACCCCGTATGGTCTTCCCGACAAATCTCCTCCAAAAACTCCTCATTTATTCTCTTGTCTTTAGCCTTTTGTCATTTGCCTGGATCAATAGCTTCTTGCGTTTGCCTTGTACGTTGGCTCCAAAAGTCTTGTGGCAGATTACTCCATTCTCAATCCCTTGTGGGGGGGGGACGATACATTCTAGGCAGTCGAACATCAGTCTAGAGTTCCATCGCTGATCATTGTGTTAGTTCGTCAATGCGCATCATATCTGTTCTTCTTTGTCTTGTTCACAGTAAGATGAATCCTCTTGGTCTAGAGTCATATATGGTGTGTTTAAGCGTCATTTGTCTTTCTCTGATTGGATATTGTACGGTGTCAGGCTTTGTGTAGGTTGATGTTACTTCCTGATAGCTTTCAACACCCAATTGAAGATCTTCCACACGGCCTCTGGATGACACGCTTCTCTGGAAACTTCTTAAGGAGACATTAAATGCAATACGTTCTTCAACGTTGAGATTTGTCACTTTTCCCTGCACGAGAAGAAGCAGCATGTCTTCAATGTCTTGGATCCGAAGTCTGTGGAAGTCGCCTTCTTTGAACTTGTAAAAGACGTCATCATCCCTTCGCTACAGTAATCCAGTCAGATGCTTATAGTCTTGCCATATCGACTATTTCTACCTTAGTGACAACAATAATTCGTCTTTTTGGAATGAGATTTTGTTTCGTCAAGGAAGCTTGATTTCCCTTGAGGTTGCTAAAATGCATAGAACTGTCTTCGCTTTTTGCCCCAATGTAGAGATACCCAGAGGCAAATGTGTAGTTATTTGATATCATTTGAATCCCACTTTGAGTTAGGCACTTAGTCTTCTATCCATTTGATATGCCCGGTATCTGCTGCCGTTAGTCTTCGGAACTGAATGTAGGTTCTTGTGGCTTGAAACACACCCAGGTACGGTACGCAAGGTCGTTAATTGATAAGTGATGAACGGTTATAAACGACGACATTGAAGAATTAGGATTCTAACGGTAGTGGCATTTGTCGCAGATCACGAGGATATTGGCGACCTTCAAGGTGATCCAGTCCAATTTTCGGTTGTGGCTTTGTAGACACTTCCTCACAAAAAATATCAAGTTCAGTCAAACTCTTGCAAGTGCCTTTTCTCAGTCTATGTTGGATACATGCTAGCAATTCAGGTGATAGAGTTTGACATTTAGCCGATTCATCACCAAAGCGGAGAATCAATTGTAGCAGTCGGTTAGTTCATCGAAGACTCTCGTAGGGTCTTGTTTGTGCCAGTTTGTTAGCCAAGGTTAGACTGATTCCAGAACGGACTGAACAGCTTATATTCCATGCTAATGATTCAGTGAGAGGTTAATCGTGTAGGTTGTTGAAACCAGTCAGGATGATGTTGGACCTTTCTTCTGCTTGATCATCAATGGACACTGTTTCAAAACTCCTAGTGTGCAGGGTGCTTCAAAGGACATTGTATTCTAGTTTGCATAGCTTCCTCTACCGGAGCAGATTGGCTAGCAGATTTCTTGTGAGTCTTCGATCCTGTAGTGGTTGTTATTTCTCAGTCGTGGTTGTCGTTTCACTTGAGAGCACTGTATAGAAGCGGGTTCTTTTCCTGACCTTCTTCTTCTGGACCCCCGGTCTGTTCCAGCGGAGGGTTCTTGATCATCATCTGCACCATCTCTAGGTCTTTTTATTGTGACCGTATCGCCATATGTATCTAACAAGATTTTGTCGGCTTCATACGCAATTCACTTATGGCCTTGTTGAGTGCCTTTTGATTATAGCTGACCTGTTGATAGGTTGTTTTGCTTCCATCTTGTCAATTAAGATATTTTTCAGCTCTAGTTCCGTAAAGATTTGCGCTACAGCTGGAGACGTGTTGGCTTCCTTTGATGATCGCACCAGAACCTCAAACTCGAGTTGATCGGTTACTAACTTCTCGATTTTTGGAGTGATTTTGTAGACTTCCTGTTTGACTTGTTCCTTGATAATTTTCTTCATTCCTTCATCGATTGAATCAAGGAATTGCTTGATTGCAGTATTAGACGATTTCGAATTTGTCATACTTCAATTGGATTGCAACGTCCACTGCATTTCCTGCATTTTATTTGCTCAGAGATTGATCATACGATGCCAGGAATAGAGGAGGAGCGGTTCATGCATATTGTTTTGTTTGTCTGAGTCTGAGAAGTTGTTCTTTTAACGTTTCGTCTGTAATCAAGTCCAAACAACGTGGCAAAGTTAGGAAGATTTTGTTTTTGCAAGGAGCTTGTAGTCATAGCCGGTGTCAGAATTGGTGGTTGTTGAGTTTGAATGACGAGAGGATACGGTGTTGGAGGGCGATTGGTTTGTGCCGTAAAGGATGGCTCCATGATGGCTGTTACAGGAGTATCAATTAGAGAGGTGGCTTCAGTATGTTGTCCAAAAATTTCTTCACTACGGTTTATTTGGTTTGGATTTAGTTGTTGAGATGTAAGCCTCGATATTCAGACGTGCTCTGTCTGTTGAACACATCCGGGATTATCCGGTGTTTGGGTTACATGAGTGGCTGCTAATTTACTAGGTTGGCTTGTACCCTGGGGGAATTTAACACTCTGTCATTACAATAATCTCTTCCATACTAAAGATCGGTAATTGGTTATCTGCGACTGCCTCTTTTCCTTGATACTCTTTAATATGTAGCATCTTATCCACTTTGTACTTCACATGCGCTCCTTCAACTGCATTGTAACTTCTTCGTTCATCTGATGATGAAATACGAGAGGCGTCTGTGCGAATTGTAGGATCGAAAGAATCAATCTTCATTAGTTTCTCTTCATGTATTATGTCATCATCATGAGTTGTGAGCTTTGGATGGACAAAAAATCATTCCTTCATTCATATGATTCAGTATGTTCTTCTTCATCATCATCTTCGAAACTTTCAACATCATCGTCATGGTCCTTCATCATCTTCATTTCCTGGGTAGTCTCATTAACGTCATTTTTATCTGCATCTTTATCATTATGAGCTTGCTCATCTTCATTGATCTTCGTCACTTGATTTCCTAGTGATATCATGCTCTTAAGTCATAATCAGGGCATCAGGAACCCCATGGTGTGGACACCTGTTTCATTCTCTGCAACAGATCCATGGATTGTGAGCTGTGAGTTCGTGACGGCTTCTTTTTGTGATTATTTTGAGTTGCTCTGCCATTTTTCTATTCAGCCTCAGAGATGGTCTCCAATTATGTAATCTTTAGTTTTCCTTTTCCAGACTTCTTTTTCTTTGGGCGGCTGTGGAGGCTTTCTGGTTTAGTGATTGTATTCTATATTTGCTTTCTTCTTCTTCCTTTTGTGTTGCGAGGAATTGTTTCCTGAAGCAATAGCATATTACTTCTTTGTATGATTCAGAGTTGCGGGATGTCTCGTTGGTTAATGCCACTGGCAAGATAGCCCTGTACAACTGAGTGGCTTCATTCTTGAGATGACATTGATTGTAGTGAACATTGGGTCTTCTTGACATTGTGCCAATAATTGCACACATTGTTTCTTCGGAGGAATTGAAGGATCTTATCCATGACAAGTTGACGACTAACTTGTGTAACTGAGGATAGTACATCGCAATGCACTTCTTTGTATTTTTTGTTCCCAACTGGATAATGAGTCCTCCCCAGAAGATTTGCATAATCAACATTCTTCTTATGTACATACCCTACAAGATTTGAGCTTGAGAGACGATGACTGTCATAGGATGGTTTCCACTGAGACATTTGTTGATGATAGCAGCAAATGATCTCCAGGGTTGATGCAGTTTATTGACATTAACGTCAGTGATCTTCCTTATATCTCCAGAATGACCAAGACTAGCTAGAAAGATGAGAATCTCTATTCTCAAAGGGTGGTTTACAACTTCTTCCCCTATTACCGACTTTGGGCAAATTTGAAGAGTCTCTGAATTGATCAAGACCGATAATGGTGCTTCTTGTTATTTATCTTAAAATCTGGACAGATCGTTATGAACATAAGCAGAAGCCCAGATTCTCATGCATATAGATCTCGGAGCATCAGTTGTTACTTGGTATGCCTTGTAGGAAAGCGAGTGAGCACTTTAACACATCGTAGTCTACTGGAAGGGTTGCTTCATTTGATGTAACATCCAAGCTTAAGCGAAGATTAATTTACAAATCTTATGTAGGTCCAGCTGGAGCCACCAATGCATCATCCAAAAGCTATCTGATCAGCCTATTGAGATTTTCCTTGAGTTGTCTAGACAAAGAGTGGTACAGATTTATTAAGAAGACTAATCTTTCATTCTGTGAACCTTTATGACTTTTTAGCACTTTTAAAGATCAATATACTTAGATAGACTAAATGCGTTTAAGACAAAGGCACCTATCCTAACATTTAAGTTGAATGTAGTTAACTTGGTTTTGTCAAGCTTTTACTGTCTATTTTAAACTAAGAGATTTGTTGAATTTAATCTTAGTTAGAAAAAATTTGATCTTAAGTGTGTTATGTCAAAAATTGGTTAAGTGTTGATAACTTCACTAGTTCGGTCCTCAAAGAAAAAACACCTTGATCGGTTTTCACTAAATTACGCTCGTTCGGTGTACATTACACAAAGCTCATCGTTCGGTTCTAATAAGCAGTTGCTCGTTCGGTCCTTACAAACAGTTGCTCGTTCGGTCCTTACTAACAATTGCTCGTTCGGTCCTTACTCACAGTTGCTCGTTCGGCCCTCACATTTAGTCACTCGTTCGGTCCAGTCAAATAGTCGCTCGTTCGGTCCTGTCAAATAGTCGCTCGTTCGGTCCTTTCAATTAGGGGGGGTTTTCACTCCGTTACGGTTTCTTCCTGATCGACTCGTATTTGGTCCTATTAGACACTCTCGTTCGGTCCTCATTAGGACACACTCGTTCGGTCCTCACTTCATGATTTACTCGTGTCGGTCCGCAACTTGTTCGGTCACCTCACTCGTTCGGTCTGTCCATATTATAAATCACTCGTTCGGCCCTCACGTTTAGACACTCGTTCGGTCCTTACATTTAGACACTCGTTCGGTCCATGATAGATAACACTCGTTCGATCGTCTTTGACTCGATCAGTCCGTACTGAGTAAAGTATCTAACTATCAATTAATTTACCACATAGACACTCGAGAAGAAAAACACGAACTAACACTAGATGAGATGAACATTACATAACATATTTTTGCTATTCCACACATAACTCCTAACACACATACAACATATAGGACAACCCTAATTTTTTGAGCACAAAATCAATCAAGTATACATTTGAAATTAAATCTAATGACAAACTGTAATATATATTACTCTACACTCCAATCTAAGCAAAACGCCTCATTCAATTCGAGATTTCATCTTGCTTCGATTTTTTTTGGGTAAAGGGTTACCCCGGTAAAGTAGATGAACCCTAATTTTGAAGTTAGGGTTGATCGAGATCAAATCACCATGAAAGCACAATTCAAATAGGTACCACCACTATTCATCAACTTCATCTGCCAATTGTTTCAGAGTGTCCGGCGTAAAACTCCGCATT
>BQNB010118607.1:0-20961 GCA_026074375.1 Tanacetum coccineum | reverse complement strand
AGACAAAATATTTTAAAAACAGCAGTATTGGTTAATACTGCTAGACAAGTTAATGTTGCTCTCTAAAAAACAACAGTGAATGATGCTAGACAAATGTCATATCTTCCTAAAATAGCACATTCAACTGTTAAGAGGCCCATTTATAAGAACACAACATTTAAAAACAGTAATATTAATCAAAGGGTAAATACTGTTAGGGGTAAAAAATTTAATACCGCTAGGCCAAAAGCAGTAGTTAATGCTGTTAAGGAAAATAATTTTAATGCTGTTAAGGCCTCAGCTTGTTGGGTTTAGAAACCAAAGCATAAAGTTTTAGATCATGTTTCTAAACACAATAGTGCATCAATCACCCTAAAAAAGTTTGATTATATTGATGCACAAGGCAGATCGACTCAAAAGAATCTCTTAAAGTAGCAATATAAAAAATTCACTGCTTCAAGCTCAGAGATACTTGATCAAACTTTTGATAGGCTTCAAAAGCTTGTAAGTCAGTTAGAGCTTTTAGATGAAAAGCTTTCACAATAAGATGTTAATCAAAAGTTATTAAGAAGTTTGTCACCTGAGTGGAACACGCATGCTGTTGTGTGGAGGAATAAAGCTGATTTGGATACAATGAGCATGGATGATCTTTACAAAAACCTCAATGTGTATGAACTAGAAGTTAAAGGGATGTCTAGCTCAAGTTCAAGCACACAGAACATGGCTTTTGCGTCCTCTTCAAATAACAACACTAGCAGCACTAATGAAGTAGTTAATACTGCTCTTAAAGTTTCTACTGCTAGCACTCAAGTTAATGCTGCTAACTCTACAAATATTGATAACTTAAGTGATGTTGTTATTTGTGCATTCTTTGCTAGTTAATCAAATAGTCCTCAACTTATACATGAGGACTTGCAACAAATTCATCTAGATGACATGGAAGAGATGGATTTGAGATGGCAAATGGCCATGTTGACTATTACTATTAGTTTTGATAAGTTCAAAGTGGAGTGCTACAACTACCACAAGAGGGGACATTTTGCTAGGGAGTGCAGAGCTCCAAGAAATCAAGACAACAATAACAAGGAAAGCTTAAAAAGGAGTGTGCCTATGGATACATCTACTTCCACAGCTTTGGTGTCATGTGATGGTCTTGGTGGATAGTGATCAAGCAGATGAAGGGCCTAATTATGCACTCATGGCTTTCTCATCTTCAAGTCCTGACTCAGAGGTATCCAATGATTCTATTTGTTCAAAATCTTGTTTGGAAACTATTGAACTTCTTAAATCTGGTATCTAATAATTCAAATTGTTCAAAATCTTGTTTAAAAACTATTGAAACCCTTAAATCTCAATATGATCAACTACATAAAGATTTTAAGAAATCTGAGTTAATGATTCTAGCTTATAAGTCAGGATTAGAGTCAGTAGAAGAGAAACTTGAAGTTTATAAGGTAAATAAGTCTATTTATTCACAAGATATAAAGGTCTTAAAATTTGAAATTAAATGTAAAGATATAGCTATCAGAGAGCTCAGGAAGAAGCTAGAAATAACTCAAAAAGAAAAGGATGGAATTCAATTAGTGTAGACAAATTTGAAAATGCATCTAAAAGCTTAAACAAACTCATAGAAAGTCAGATTGTTAACAACTGCAAAAAAGGCTTAGGCTATAATGTAGTTCCACCTCCCTACACAGGAAACTTCATGCCTCCAACACCTAACTTGTCTTTTACTTGTTTAGATGAGTTTGTTAATAAGCCTGTAATTGAGAACAGAAAGTCTGATGAAGAAGTGTCTAAGGTAGTTAGAAAGTCTAATGATTCTCTAATTATTGAAGATTGGGTGTCAGATAGTGAGGAAGAAAATGTGTCTCAAACTAAAACTGAGAATAAAATAGTTAAGCCTAGGATGAAGATAGAGTTTGTCAAACCTAAGCAACAAGAGAAAATTGCTAGGAAAACTATTAAACAAGTTGAGAAACATAGGCAAAGCACTCATAGTCCAAGAGGCAATCAAAGAAATTGGAACAATATGACGTCTCAAAGACTAGAAAGTAATTTTGAGATGTTTAATAAGGCCTGTTATGTGTGTGGAAGTTTTGATCATTTACAGGTTGACTGAAATTACCATCATAAACAGTTTCAAAAACATAGGATGGTAAAACATGTTTGGAACAATACTCAAAGGGTAAATCATCAAAACTTTGCTAAAAAGACTCACCCCTGTGCTAAAAGAAACCCCCCCCCCCCCCCCCCCCCCCCCCCCCCCCCCCCCCCCCCCCCCCCCCCCCCCCCCCCCCCCCCCCCCCCCACAACACACACAACCCCCCCCCCCCCCCCCCTTGGTTTCAAGAGCTGTACTAATGAAATCCTAGCTTCGTATCAGTTATATTAATATGACAGTTACTACTGCTCACACAAAAACGAACAGTGAATACTGCTAGACTAAAGTCATATCTTTCTAAAAAAGCACATTTAACTTTAAGAGGCCCAGAAGAAATTTAGATTGTTAATTTGTGGAGTTTGAAAGTCATCTTTGTTAGAAGATGTTCATCAATTAGGGTTTTTGAATTGAGGGTAGAGAGAGAATTTGGTCAAACACACAGTTTGAATTGTTTGTGGCATGTATTGATTTTGTACTTTATATAAAACAAGTCTTAACCAACAAAAGAGGGAAATGTTATCAACCATGTAGTTGCTTCTGAAGGTTATGTAAATGTTATTCGCCAATTTAGTCCCCTTTTCATTGGTTCCCTTGGCTTAATCTCTCATCAGGAACCCATGATTAATTTTCCTGAACTGTTACATTACCATGCTTGGAGGACCTACAACGAGTTGCGGTTGCTTCGCAAGCAATACTCGACGGTATAGCGCATGCGTCTCATCGTCTTGGGGAACTACTAGCTTTGTTATTAAGTACATCTAGTTGGACCATGTAGAACCCAAAACAAAATCATTATGTATATTTTTTTAGAACGATAATTTTTAACTATCTCACAATATTTTACCACGAATCTATCTCACAAGTTTTAAGGATTTGAACCACATCAATTTAGTTGAGGAGTTTCTCATACAATATGAGGTACTATTGTATGTGAGCTAGTGCTCGCCGCATTGTTTCTAATTGTGTTAGCACATAAATATTTTCTGATCCAATAATTTATACTAGGAGTGCTTATATACACAAGTTGAAAATAAATAAACCAGTTAATTTTGTTTATAGTATCTTGTTATTCATGATGCAATAGCAGATGTTTTGCAACCCTAGAAATGCGACAAAAAGTTGTAAAGGATATATCGTGTTGTTCGGTTTATTCGGTTTGTTTAGTTCGAAAAATTAAACAGAACCGAATTCAAATTAGTTTAAACCGAACCAAATAAGCGAAAACAAAATCGAATAACCCGAATTACATATTTTAATCATTTATTCATTTAATTATATAAATTTTTATCATAAAAGAAATTTAAAACCTAAAAAGTTTTATATTATATGTTACATTAAACCTCAAAAATGGGGAAATGTGCTACACGATTAAAAAATTCAAAACAGTTAAAAAAATTCAAATTATTGGGATTCCCGTTTTCTTAAACATTATTTTATTCAGCTGTTCTAATCTCCACACTATATAATAGAGGAGATCATGACACATCATTACCACCTCATCGCCCAGTCAATGATGACTCATCGATGACATGTCATGCATCATATAGATAACTTTTGAGAATACAACCATTTGATAACAATCGAATTTGAAAACAAAATCATCACATAAATCTAAAAGATAATACTGTAACAAACTTTTAATTTCTTAAAAGCAAAATCGTTGTGATTCTGAAATTTGGTCAATAAAAGTAAAATTAAAATCGATTTGGTCAAAATTAAAATTTGTGGTGGATAATATGGTACGAGAAAAAAAAACACATAAAAATAATATGCTGTCAAATTTGTGAAGAAAAAACTTGAAAAAAGTGGATGGTAATTATAAAAATTTAGTGATTTTTTAATTTTAAATAAAATTTATGGATGTTATGTGTAAATTTATAAATATACATGTTTTATTATAATTTTAAAAACATAAACAAAATAACCCTTAAACCTTATACCGTAGACTTTATTTTTCTAAAAATATTACAAAGTAAAAAATTTTTTACTTCCAACACAAAGATTTAACAGTATCTAATCATATCCCAAATCTTACTCCGGAAGACTTTTTGATGGATTTTTCATTGTCGTCTGAAATTATCGTTGTACAAACCAAATAGAAAACACCGAATCGAAGCACATAAATATCATATATTAATAAAAAGGGTTTTCTAGCTATTTTCATTGATATGTTTGGAAGAATTGCATTTTTTTTTTTTTTCTTTTTGTTTAATACGTATTAAACTTCTAACATTTAAAATTCTCTCAAATAGTCTTTATTCCATTGACATGTATGTTTGCATCTATTATTAAATCTATACTATAACAATCTAGGCTACTTTTATATCTTAAAAAAGTGTTGGTGACGGAAAAAAATGGGTAAAACTCTTTTATATTTGTATACTGTATAAAAGTTATACAATAGGTAATCTTTGTTTGACAAAACATATTGTATGTACGATAACATAATACTTATTTGTCGTTTTTTAGCTTTTATATTCTATAAATATTGACGTTTTGATAACTCAACTTGATGCTTTTAAATTCAATTGCGAAGCTAAATTTTTTACATGTTTTAACACAAAGCTGTGACCATTAATTCTTAGTATAGCTGACTTCAATAATGCAACTAGAATATCATAATACATATCAATATCAACTGCATATCCAACGGTAAGATAACCAGCCTTCCAAAGTAGATGTCAATGGTTCGAATATAACGAGAAGAAAACTAATCCCCTTGTGGCTTCGAAGGTTCACATGAGCCGACTTCGGGCTACCTAAAAGAGTAGTTTTTGAGAGATTAGTCGGCTAACGATGTCGTGTTAGTTAACAAGGTAATATCAAAAGTAAAAAAAAATATAGTAATTAATCCTCTTGCTATATATACATATAAGATATGAATCTATTCTCTTCATATGATTTCGATAATACTCTATAACATAACTTATAAAACAAAATAAAAATAAAAATCATACATGTATTTAAAAAAACATAATGTCTAAACCCCGTGCGTGCACGAGCATTAAAACTAGTAGATAACTTTTGAGAATACAACCATTTGATAACAATCGAATTTAAAAATAAAATCATCACATAAATCTAAAAGATAATACTGTAACAAACTTTTAATTTCTTAAAATTCCGGATAATACTTATCCACTCAAATCAAAGTCAATACCGCATGAAAAGAGGCACATGCAATATTGCATCATAAGAGTCAAACATAGATTTATATCATACGCATGTATAACATGTGTATGCATGGAATGTGAATCAAGGTTATAAATAGCGTGAAGCGTGATGTAGCGGCATAGTCAAGCCTCAAGCTTTAGCGTGAGGTGTTGCGTCATAGCGTTTTTAAGGCGTGACCATTGCGGCAAAAATTATTATTTTGACTGTGTGTCATGTTGTTAATTAGCTACTAGGCTTAAAATTGAGTTATAGAGTTACTAAGCACGAATCTCATGCAACCCAAATCACAAATACTTGTAAATAAGCTCAAGTCCAATAAATATCTTTAAAAAAATTCAAAAAATAAATAAATCTCTTAAAAGCTTAAAAAAAACACGCCACGCCTTGCGCTATAGCGCGCTATATCACGCTTTATTGCACGTCACGCTTAAAGGCGACGCCTTAGCCTGTTTCGTAACGTGGAGGCTACGCCTCGCGCTATGACGCCGCTATAGCGCGCTACAGCGACGCTATTTAGAACCCTGATGTGAATACTATACACATACATGATTATCAAGGCATAGTGTTACCTTTTCCTTTTGAATCTGTGATCGACAGTTTAATCCCGGGATTCGGTTGTGTGGTTATCTTGAGTCATCCTTTAATGTATCTAGAGTAATAGCTTAATGCGCTTGCTATCTAAATATGTAGTTTTTGTTCATGTCTTTGGAGATCGGATATTTTTCTTTATTTCAATATTTGCTACTTCATATTAGGGTCAATTCATGGTTAGGGTGGGTTTGAGAGTTAAGTATAGAATATTACGAAAGTAGCCCGCCCGTTAGGCGGGTTAGATAACTAGTATTTTAAAAAAAAGCGAGTCCAATCGAAGTAAAAAAAAAAGAAATTTACAAAACGCACCCACAAACTATGTAAGAACTTACTAAAACGACGTATAACTTTTAACTATTTACGAATTTTTAATATAACAAACTTTATTTATCAAATATGGAACGTATATCTACCAATTCATTCGTTAAAAAATATGCTGTTGAAAAGAGCGTCGATTTGCGAACAAAACGGACCAATATTGCAACGCTTCTCACGTACACACGATTTTATAAAAAATGTTGAAGTTTAATAATTTACGGAAATAGCCCTTGAGGTTATCGGTTCGCTGCAAAGTTAGTCAAACCATTAACGAAAATAGCCCTTGGGGTTATCGGCCCTTTGCAAAGTTAGTCCCGCGCTCTCCGCGGCAAAACGCGGGTTACAAACCTCGTTTATATAAGAAAAAAGTTTTAATGTTTTTTTATATAAATATATATTTATGTGAATTCAGTTTTCGGTTGAGTTAATTTTTTTGCCAAACCATAACTGAAAACTGAATATTTAGTTCGATTCAGTTCGGTGTTAGTAAATTCGGTTCAGTTATAAGATTAATTCCATTTTTTCGGTTCTGTTTCGATTTTTGTTTTATTCGCGTATTACCTGAACTGTTCACACCAGATTATATCTAACTAGCCCCAGAAATATATCTTACTGGCCCACTTCATTGGACAAACGGAAGTGCCATAAAAAAAGATGTAGCGAGGCCCAATGCCTTTTCAAATTTATGTCTTTCTAAAAGTAAACTACAATATTAAATCTTTAAGACAACGCACAAAAGAATCACTCTTTCTCTACCATTATTATTATTTCTTTAATTTTGTTGGGATGTCCATTTATATTTAAAATCAAGTAAACTATAGTATTTTACTTAGCAAAAGAGAAGTTTAAGATACATTACATAATAGTTCTTATGAAAACAACTAACTTTCTGTAAAGACCACAAGGAAAAGCCAAGCCATGTCCAACTTTATGGGATGAACCGAGGAATTTAACATGGCCAAACTATGTTAATGAGCCCAGACCCTTTTAGCCCAATACATGCAGCTTTTGCTTATTCTGCACACTTTTACTTTATTAATTATTGGATTGTTTTTTTGCCCCTTTTGGTTTCATGTTAGCTAAAGTTAGGCATATCACTTTTTTTCACTTGGTGCCATTAATTTTGCCCCCCTTTGGTTTTTATAAGGAACTACAGCCACGTTCACCTACAAACCAATCAATTTCAGTTAAGCCAAGTGTTATTACTTTTTTTAAAGCTCAGCCAAGTATTAATTAGCTAGACACATATATTTTCTAGCAAAGAAAGTCCATATAAACGATGTGTACAAAAGTTCAATCAATCATCATCTTGAAGAAGCTGTTATGAAATATGGGATTGCATACTAGCACCAGTAGACAGCAGTGGTCCGCATATAACTTCCACCAGAACAACCAATTAAGTAAATATAAATGATGTGAAGTTAAGGCCTTAATTAAAAACGTACTAGAAAGTACAAACCTTGTTGTTAAGGGTCAACTTGAAAAAATAGCCATACAATATAAACAATTTACGCTACAAACGTTGATTGGGCATCAGATCCTGGTGTCTCCGCCTACCTTATAAATAGCTTTTTCATATATTTTTTTTAGAGGGCTGGGTACCAGGGGTGGACCTACGCGGGTTCCTGAGGGTTCACGGAAATCCGGTGGCTGTTTGTCGCGTAGTGTAAATTTTCGTAAAAGTTCTTTATTTTTTTCAAGATGAACCCGGTCCAAAACTTTGTGCCACATAAATATTACTTAATCCAGTGGTTTCTTAATGTCTTTATTAGTTTTAATAAAATCGTACATTTTAGCTCATTATCATTTTCTTTGTACGCGTATAAAAAAAACCCTGTAAACCGGATGACTTATGTTTTCTGGTGGGATCCGCCCCTGCTGGGTAACCATCTGAGCCAAAGCCAAGAAATGTTGCCACGTCAGCAACAAGTCCCGTGGGCAAACCAAGTATTCCTTTTGCACCACATTTTGTGTCGTACTCATTCGTACCAGAAAATGTGGTGCCATGAGACAAGTTTGTTTTTTTTCATTTACATAAAATAAAAAATATACAATATAACTTAAATAAACTTCATTAAAATTAAAACACATTACATTAATTAAAAAAAAGACATTACATAGAAATTAAAAAAATACGAAAAAAACGTAAACATAAAAATACATAAAGTTAACTAGTTTTGTGGTGGATATAATGCCCGGATTCGTGCTTTTTGGGCGTTTATGATAGCCGCGTCGACCAGATCCATCCCGCGTGTGTCGATTTATACCAAAACGTATCATTTTTTGATCCGAACCTACTTTTGGATCATCGGATATTTGAATGAAACATTCCGCCAAAAGCAACTCCTAGCCTTTGCTCCACAAATGTCGGGCTAGGGACTCTTCGGCTTGCGGTTCTTTGGTTTTCTTCACCATTTTCTTGAAACGCGGTCCTTTTGTTTTTTTTACGTCGGGGTCGGGACCGGCTCGTCTTCTTCTTCGTCTTCGTCTTGTAGGTGAAAGGATTGTTGGTCGGAATGTGGTTGGGAAGAACCGGGTTGGTTTTGTTGTTGTTGTTGAGAAAATTGGGTATATTGCATTTGTTGTTGCATTTTCCATTAGTTAAATAGCATTTGTTTCGTTCGGGGGGGGGGTGATAACATATGGGTATATTATAGATGGATAAAGTAAAGAATTTGGGTTTATTGAAGTTGAGTGGGCAAGGAGGGCGTAATGTTGTGTCGGAAGGATTCGTAAGTACTCGCTAGAATATTGGTTTTGTGGCCGATGTTTAGCATACCAGAAATCCAATTTGGGTTGGGATTCATTTTGTTGAGAAAAAAATGAGATAAGTAGAAAATAGTATGTTATAAAATATATTAAAAATGTGTGTGAAATATGTGTTGGGATTAAAAGACTTCTTGATGATCTTGAAGTTACTGCTGCTAAGGTTTGTGTTACTACTGCTAAGAAAAAGTTAGTAATGTTCATTAACTTAATGAAAAATATGCTAAGTAGTTAGTGTTGCTAGTATAAAGTTAGTACTGCTAGTTCACAGTTACTACTGCTAGTATATATTACTACTGCAAGTGTAACTTATTATTGCTAGTATATGTTAGTACTGCTAGAGTAAAGTTAGTACTACTTGTGAAGATTGAAGAAAATATTCTAAGTAGTTAATGCTGCTTGTACACAGTTAATGCTGCTGGTGTATAAGTTACTACTGCTGGTATTCAGAGTTAATGCTGCTGGTACAAAGTTACAGCTGCTCAAAGATTAAGACTGCTGAAAGAGTTTCTACTGTCAGAGAAAGGATAAAGACAGAAGAAAGGATAAAGATTGTTTGGAAAACAAGATTACTTACGTGATAAGTATTAGTTATTTATAGAATAGATCATAGAGAATATTCTAAGTTTTAGGAATATATTGTAAATCGACTAGGACTCCTTGGTGTATAAAAGGAGGTCCTAGGGCATAGAGTTTGATATCTAGAAATCTTTTGTTTTGATATCGTTATAGCTTCAAGGTTTTGTAACCCTAATACTAGTTAGAGTATTCGTATTAATATATTGAAGCTTTGTTTGTTAATCTGTGTGTTCATTAGAATTACTGTTCTATTGCATATTCTTCTTATTGATCAAAGATTAGATTCCGCATAATCTTTGATATATTTTACAAAGTTTCTATCATAGTTGTGTAGGATTTATCTTGCATAACTAAACCTTACACAAGCTAAGGAATTCAAGATCTATTAAAGTGGGATCAACAAGTGGTATCAGAGCTTGTTGAGAAGCTTTGAATAAGAAGAAACTGCTTTTACACACAAGGTCTGTTTGTTACAAAGAGATGGATCAAGACTCAGCACATATGGTGGCTGCATCAAAAGTGCCTATGCTCAAACCAGGTGAGTATGAGCTTTGGAGGATGAGGATGGAACAGTACATCCAGATGATTGATTATTCTCTATGGGAAGTCATAGAGAATGGTAATGCACCTCCAATAACAAAAGTTGTTGAAGGTGTTGAGACTACAATTGCTCCTACAACTGTTAAAAAAGGCACAAAGGAGGTTAGAGTTGAAGGGAAGAAGCACTTTATTGATGGGCATCCCTAATGAACATCAATTGAAGTTTAACTCCATCAAAGATGCCAAGTCATTACTGCAGGCTGTTGAGAAGAGGTTTGGAGGGAATGCTGCTACTAAAAAGACTCAGAGGAATCTTCTAAAGCAGCAGTATGAAAATTTTACTGCATCTAGCTCAGAGGTGTTAGATCAAACCTTTGATAGGCTTCAAAAGCTTATCAGTCAGTTGGAGATTCATGGTGAAAGTATCTCACAAGAAGATGTGAATCAGAAGTTCTTAAGAAGTCTGTCACCAGAATGGAACACACATACCATGTGTGGAGGAACAGGCCTGAGATAGATACATTAAGTTTGGATGATCTTTACAACAACCTGAAGATCTATGAACCAGAGGTCAAAGGAACATCAAGCTCAAGCACAAACACATAAAACGTAGCCTTTGTGTCCTCAAACAGCACCAACAGTACAAATGGAGCAGTTAATACTGCTCATGGTGCTACAACTGCTAGCACTCAAGCTACTGCTGTTAACTCAACAACAATTGACAATTTGAGTGATGTTGTCATTTGTGCTTTCTTTGCAAGTCAACCAAACAGTCCACAACTTGACAATGAGGACTTGCAACAAATTAATCCTAATGATTTAGAAGAGATGGATTTAAGGTGGCAGATGGCTATGCTAATAATGAGGGCAAGGAGATTCTTGAAGAACACTGGAAGAAAGCTTACTGTTAATGGTAATGAGACCATTGGGTTTGATAAGTCCAAGGTGGAGTGTTACAACTGCCACAAAAGGGGACACTTTGCAAGGGAGTGCAGGGCTCCAAGGAACCAAGAAAACAGGAATAGGGAGAACACAAGAAGGGTTGTGCCAGTAGAGACAACTACTTCTAATGCTTTGGTGTCTTGTGATGGTTCTGGTTATGATTGGAGTGATCAAGCAGAAGAAGGTCCAACTAACTTTGCACTCATGGCTTACTCTTCTACAAGTTCTAACTCTGAGGTATCTACTGATTCAAACTGTTCATCATCTTGTTTGGAAAATGTTAAAATTCTTAAAGAACAAAATGAACATCTGTTAAAAGACTTAAGGACGTCTAAGTTAAATGCTATTGCTTATAAAACAGGTTTAGAGTATATAGAAGCAAGACTTCTAGTTTATAAGAAAAATGAGTTTGTTTATGAGGAAGATATCAAGGTCGTAAAACGTGAGATTCATTTAAGAGAAGTAGCCATTACAGAGCTTAAAAGGAAGTTAGAACTGGCTCAAAAACAAAAAGATGAAATTTAGCTAATAGTAGAAAATTTTGAAAATACATCTAAAAACTTTAGCAAATTAATAGACTGTCAGATAGTTGATAAGTGCAAAATAGGTTTAGGGTATAATGCTATTCTACCTTCCTATACAAGAAACTTTATGCCTCTAAAACCTAATTTGTCATTCTCTGGTTTAGAAGAGTTTACAAGTGAGCCTATAGTTATTAAGCCTGTAGTTGAGAATAGTGAAGCTAAGGCTAGTGAATTAAAACCTAAAGCAGTTAGGAAGAAAAATGATGCTCCAATTATTAAGGATTGGGTGTCTGATAGTGAGGAAGAAGATGTGCCTCAGGCTAAGATAGAAAAGAAAATAGTTAAGCCTAGTTTTTCTAAGATAGAGTTTGTCAAACCTAAACATCAAGAAAAGACTGCTAGGAAAATTGTCAATCATGTTAAGCAAAATAGGAAAAACACTCACATTCCTAGAGGCAACCAAAGAAACTAGAATAATATGATGTCTCAAATATTAGGAAGTAATTTTGAGATGATAAACAAATCTTGTTATGTATGCGGAAGTTTTGATCACTTGCAGATAGATTGTAAAAAGGTGAATAAAAAATAGTTTCAAAATATAAAACCTATTTGGAGCAATGCTAAAAGGGTGAATCATCATAATTTTGCCAAAAAGACTCACCCCTACCCTAAAAAGAACATGGTTCCAAGAGCAGTACTAATGAAGTCTGGCCTAGTATCACTTAATACTGCCAAACAAGTTAATATTGCTCACCCAAAAATAACAATCAATAGTGCTAGACCAATGACAACTCTTTCCAAATCAGTACATTCAACTGTTAAGTGGCCCATTAATAAGAATACAACATTTAAAAACAGTAATTTGAATCAGAGGGTTAATACTGTTAAGGATAAAAATGTTAATACTACTAAGCCAAAAGCAGTAGTTAATGCTGCTAAGCCAAAAATAGTAGTTAATGCTGTTAAGGGAAATAATGTTAATGCTGTTAAGGCCTCAGCTTGTTGGGTTTGGAAACCAAAGACTAAAGTTTTAGACCATGTTTCTAAATACAGCAGTGCATCAATCACCCTAAAAATGTTTGATTATGTTGATGCACAAGGAAGATCTAAGTCAGTGATGGCTTAGGTCCCCAAAAGAAGCTAATTTTCTTATCTAATGTGTAGGGCAATCCACAAATGGATTTATAGGATTAAGGAGTGGATAGTGGATGCTCATGGCACATGATAGGGAACATGTCCTATCTTACAAACTATGAAGAGATTGACGGAGGATATGTGGCCTTTGGAGGTAACCCTAAAAGAGGGAAAATCACAGGCAGAGGTACAAAAACATGTGATAATACAGGTAAAGTTAGAATGGAGACAGTACCTGGCAAAGATTACATTCTGCTACCATTGTGGCCTGCTGATCTACCATTCTCTCAAAGTTCAAAGAGTTCTCCTGATGTTGGATTTAAATCTTCAAGAGATGATGAAAAGAAGGTTACTAAAGAATCAGGAAAAGAAGGTGGTGATTCAAGTAAATATGGTAAAAGTTATGATCAAGAAAAGGAGGATAATGTTAACAGCACTAACACTGTTAATGCTGCTAGCACAAATGAAGTAAATGCTATTGGTGCAAAAACAAGCATTGAACTTCCAGATGATTCAAATATGCCTGAATTGGAAGATATTGTCTATTCAAATGATGATGAAGATGTTGGTGCAGAGGCTGACATGAACAATTTGGATGCATTTATGCCTGTCAGTCCTATTCCAACTATAAGAGTACACAAAGATCATCTAGTTGAACAAATTATTGGAGACTTGAATTCAACACCTCAAATAAGAAGAATGACAAAGAATTTGGAAGAACATGCTTTGTTTAGTTCAGTTTAGCAAAGAACAAACCATAAAGACATTCAGAATTGCTTGTTTACTTGTTTTTTATCACAAGAAGAACCCAAAAAGGTAATTCATGCATTAAAGGATCCAAGCTGGATAGAGGCTATGTAGGAAGAGCTTCTATAATTCAAAGTACAAGAAGTTTGGACCTTGGTGGATTTACCAAATAGAAAAAGGGCTATAGGTACTAAATGGGTCTTCAAGAATAAAAAGGATGAAAGAGGAATTGTGATTAAAAATAAAGCAAGATTGGTTGCTCAAGGGTACACACACAAAGAAGGGATTGACTATGATGAAGTATTTGCCCCTTTTGCAAGAATTGAAGCAATTAAGCTATTTTTAGCCTATGCCTCATTTAAAGACTTTGTGGTGTACCAGATGGATGTCAAGAGTGATTTTCTTTATGGTAAGATTGAAGAAGAAGTCTATGTTTATCAACCACTAGGATTTGAAGATCCAGACATCCCTGACAGAGTATACAAAGTAGAAAAGGCACTTTATGGACTACATCAAGCTCCTAGAGCATGGTATGAAACCTTGTCAATATATCTGTTAGATAATGGGTTTCAAAGAGGGAAAATTGACAAGACTTTGTTTATCAGAAGGGACAAAGGTGATATTCTGTTAGTTCAAGTGTATGTAGATGATATCATTTTTGGCTCTACAAAGAAGTCATTATACACTGAGTTTGAAAAGATGATGCATAAGAAGTTTCAGATGAGTTCTATGGGTGAACTCACATTCTTCTTAAGACTGCAAGTAAAGCAAAAGGAGGATGGGATTTTTATCAGTCAAGACAAGTATGTGACTAAAATTTTGAAGAAATTTGGTTTTACTGATGTCGAGACAGCAAGCACACCTATGGAAACTCTAAAGCCTTTGCTCAAGGATGAAGATGGTGAAGAAGTAGATGTTCATTTATATAGATCAATGATTAGTTCATTGATGTACCTTACTTCTTCAAGACCTGATATTATGTTTGCAGTGTATGCCTGTGCAAGATACCAAGTCAACCCAAAAGTGTTACATCTACATGTTGTGAAAAGAATTTTTAGATACTTAATAGGTCAACCTAAATTAGGCCTTTGGTATCCAAAAGATTCACCTTTTGATTTGGTTCCATACACTGATAGTGATTATGCTGGAGCAAGCTTGAATAGGATGTCCATAGCAGGAGGTTGTCAATTCTTTGGGTGTAGATTGATTTCATAGCAGTGTAAGAAACAGATAATGGTTGCAAATTCCACAACAAAAGCTGAATATGTGGCTACTTCAAGTTGTTGTGGACAAGTGCTTTGGATTAAGAATCAATTACTTGATTATGGGTATAATTTCATGCATACCAAAATCTTTATAGATAATAACAGTACTATATGTTTTTCATTAAAAAAACAAAGCATATAGAGATCAAACATCATTTCAATAGATATTGCAGTGAAAAGAAATTGATTCAAATGGTCAAAATCCATACTGATAAAAATGTTGCAGATTTGCTTACAAAAGCTTTTGATGTAAGTAGATTTCAATATTTGATTGCTAGTATTGCAATGTTAAATCTCTAAAATCTTTTATCTCTTTATGTTTTTGTAGATTTTTGTATGAATTAGTACTGTTATTGTGATAAAAACAGATAGAGTGATTTAGTGAGAAAAAGAATTGAGAGAATTTGTGAGTGAAAACGAAGAGAGATGTGTGATAAAAACATATACAGTGATTTGGTGAGAAAAAGAATTGAGAGAAGTGGTGAGAATAAAAACAGAAAGAGAGTTGTTTTAAAAACAGAAAGAGAGAATTGTGAGTAAAAAGAATTAAGAGAAATCAAAAATAAACAGAGAGTTTTTGTGAGTTAAAATGTAAATTTGATGATGAAAAAGCTAATTTCAATAAAGAAACACAGATTCATGCCTTAGTAGATGGCAAGAAAATAGTCATAACTGAATCATCTGTTAGGAGAGACCTTCAATTAGCAGATGAAGAAGGTATTGATTGTTTTCCAAATACTACTATTTTTGAAAACCTTACATTGATGGGGTATGAAAATCTTTCACAAAAGATTACTTTTTATAAATCTTTCTTCTCCCCACAATGAAAATTTCTAATTCATACCATCTTACAGTGTTTGAGTCCAAAATCTACTGCTTGGAATGAATTTGGTACTAATATAACAACTGCTATTATTTGTTTGGCTACAAATCAGACTTTTAATTTTTCAAAATTGATTTTTGATGGTATGATTAGAAACTTGGATAATGGATCTAGAAATTTTTTAATGTATCCAAGGTTTGTTCAACACTTTTTGGAAAGACAAATTGATAATCTTTCAGTTCATAAGAGGACATACATTGCACCTTTTCATACTAAAAAGATTTTTGCTAATATGAAAAGGATTAGAAAAGGTTTTTCAGGAAAAGTAACACCTTTGTTAGACATAATGTTGATACAAAACCAAACAAATGTGGGTGAAGGTTCAGGACAACCCACTGATCCCCAACACACACCCATATCTGATCCACCATCTATTACAGAACAAATCATTGCTCAATCATCACATCAACCTAAAAATACCCACAAACCTAGGAAGCCTAAGAGCAAGGTCACACAGATACCTCAGTCTGGTGAGCCTATTGAACCTGTAGCAGATGAGGCTGTCCTTAAGGAGAGGGGTGACAGTTTGGTGAGGGCTGCCACTACTGCTTCTAGCTTAGAAATAGAGCAGGTAAGTGGTAACATCAATAAGACCCTATCCAAGGCAACACTTAATGAACCTAATCCCCAGGGAACTGGTTCAGGTAGTGGTCCTAGGTGCCAAGACACCATGGGAGACAAAATTGCTCAAACTAGGTTTGAGAATGTGTCTAACACATCCAGTGATTCACTGCTCGCAGGAGTTAACACACCTTGAAGTGATGAGGATAGTATGAAACTTAAGGAATTGATGTAATTTTGTACTAAATTGCAACAAAGAGTTCTTGACCTGGAGAACACAAAGACTGCTCAAGCTCAGGAGATTATAAGTTTAAAACTGAGAGTCAAGAAGTTAGAGAAGAAAGGAGGGTCAAGAATTCACAAGCTCAAAAGATTATACAAGGTTGGTAGATCTGCAAGAATGGTTTCCTCTGATGAAGCTAGTTTGGGTGATCAGGAGGATGCATCCAAACAGGGGAGGAAAATTGATGACATTGATAAAGATGCAGAGATTACATTGGTTGATGAAACTCATGGGAGGTATGGTGATGATCTAATGTTTGATACATGTGTTCTTGATGATGAAGAAGTGTTTGCAGGACAGGATATGGCTGAAAAAGAGATTAATGTGGCTGAAAAGGAAGTTAGTACTGCTGATCCAGTTACTACTGCTGGTGAAGTAGTTACTACTGCCAGTGTTGAGGTTAGTACTGCTGATGATTTGACTCTTGTTCAGACTTTAATAGAGATCAGAAGTGCAAAATCCAAAGTCAAAAGGGTTGTGATAGGATAGCGGAGTGAATCTACAACAAGAACAAGCCCTCAATAACTACCATCAAAAGATAAAGGTAAAGGTATCATGGAAGAGCCTGAGAAACCAACAAAGATAAAAGATCAAATTAGGCATGATGAGGAAGTTGCTCAAAGATTTCAAGCTCAAATGCAAGCTGAATTAGAAGAAGAAGAAGATATGCTTGTAAGACAAAGAGAAGAAGAAGCCAACATTGTTTTATGAGATAATATGCAAGCAATGATAGATGTTGATTATCAAATGGCTCAACAAATACAAGCAGAAGAACAAGAGAAGTTGAGTATTAAAGAGAAGTCCAAGTTGTTTGTACAACTCCTAGAAGCAAGAAAGAAACACTTTGCAACAATGAGAGCAAAAGAAAAGAGGAACAAACCACCAACTAAAGCTCAAAAGAGAAATACAATGTCTACTTATCTGAAAAACATGGCTGGATACAAGCACAATTAATTGAAGAATAAAATATTTGATGATATTCAGAAGTTATTTGACAAAGCTATGAAAAGGGTAAACACATTTGTAGATATGGATACAGAATTGGTGGAAGGTAGTGAAGTAAGAGCAGAAGGCAGTAAGAAAAGAGCAGGAGAAGAGCTGATGCAGGAAAGCGCTAAGAAGCAAAAGGTACATAATGACACAAAGGAAGATGACACAGAGGAAACAGAACTTAAAGATTGTTTGGAAATCATTACAGATGAGGAAGAGATTACTATAGATGTTGTACCTTTGGCTGTTAAGTCTCCATCAATTGTTGACTAGAAGGTTATTAAAGATGGAAAGAAGAGCTATTATTAAATCATAAGAGCTGGTGGAAGTTTTAAGATGTATATGGTTTTCAACAAACTGCTGAGGAGTTTTGACAGAGAAGATTTAGACACTTTATACAAGTTGGTTAAAGCTAGATACAGGTCAACAAGACCAGTTGGAGAAGACGGGGAGATTTGATGACTACGTTTGAACCAAATGTGGAAGATGATATATGGAGGAATCAACAAGAATACGGATTATTGAGCTGGAAACTATATGACTCTTATGGAGTACATTGCTTGATGACAAATTCTATGCATATCTACATGTTGGTAGAAAAGAAGTATCCCCTTGCATCAATTACACTTTCAAAAATGTGGGAAAAGAAGCTACAAGTTGATTATCTATGCGAAATGGCTTATCAGCTTCTTAGATTTATCAAGTCACTACTTAAGAAGTAAAGAAGTGTTTGGAAGCATCCTCCTGGTGTTCAAGAAGCTTTTAAATGAAGAAACTTGATGATATTGATGAAGAACATCAAGTTTAAGGGAGGATTGTTGGGATTAAAAGTCTTCTTAAGATGTTAGAAGTTAATGTTGCTCAGTTTAAAGTTAATGATGCTCAGAGGAATTAATACTACTGGTGAAGTTCAAGGAAGATATTCTAAGTGGTTAATACTACTAGTGTAAAAGTTAATGCTGCTAGTACAAAGTTAAGACTACTGGAATGTTAATGCTGCTAGTTATAAGTTAGTACTGTTTGACTTAGTTAGTACTGCTTATGAGATATGTATGAGTTGTTTAAGGAAAAGATTATGATTACTTAGGAAAATATTGTAAGCCATTAAGGACTCCTTAGTGTATAAAAAGAGGCCTAAGGCATAGAGTTCGATATACATTCGACAGAATTCACATCATAATCATAATCTTCTTTAGATTTTTCATAGCTTCAAGGTTTGTAACCCTAACACTAGTTAGAGTATTCGTATTAATATATTAAAGCTTTATTTGTTAATCTGTATGTTCATTAGAATTACAGTTCTATTGCATATTCTTCTTATTGATCAAAGATTAGATTCCGCATAATCATTGATATATTTTTACAAAGTTTCTACCATAGTTGTGTAAGATTTATCTTGCATAACTAAACCTTACACAAGCTAAAGAATTTAAGATCTATTCAAGTCACTCGAGAACACAAATTCATTTGATCCTTCATTAAGTAATACTCGACAACACAGTGTAAAAGCTTCACTTCAAACTTGTTTTATAAACGAAAATGTTGAAACTTTAATTAGCTATGCAAGTCGGAATGAAATCCTTAAAAGTTAGTTTTAACATGATAGGACATGTTGAGCCATCATGAACAAGCTAAATGGAAATATGCTTTTCTTTTAATAAAAATTAAGGAACCACTTGTGTTTTTCCCTCTTACAATACACAAGACACGACTTATTATGTTGATAACAACTTGAAAGGATCTTGTCACCCGCAAGTCTAAACTATGTTTAGCATAACATAAAATATAAGTACAATTATTACAACGAATACGTTTAGACCCGTGCACTGTGGCGAGGTTTCACCTCAAACAATCTTAATAGATCATGCAAAAATAAACCTTGAATGGTTATATTCCGTGCTTAGTAAAAGAATAAAGGAAAAATATTCATACTCGCACACTTAATATCGCATTTAGCCCACATCTATTGTTTATATATTTAGCCCACATCTATTGTTTATATATTTTTAAACCATGGCTAATTGTCTAAATTAATTACATGTTGCTTAAGTTAAGTTTATACATAATTTTGAGAAGATTAAGACTCTTGGTAGTATGTTAATTAATTATGGAAAAAAGAGGAAGAGAAATTATTACCCCAAAATTCATGTAATTTATCTAGTACTTAATATGTATTGATCCTTCTAAATCGGGTCATTTATTTTACATTTATATTCAAATTTCAAGTTATTATGTATTTGATTTATTTATTGTTAAGTAGATCAAATGATGGCAGGAAAAAAATGTATGTAAAATAAAAAAAATAAAAAGAATGAAATGATTGATAAGAACATGCAGACTGTCATCTTGCTATTTGTTAAGTCAAGAAAGAGTTAAGAAAATCAAAAGAAAAGAGTCATTGTTTACTTTGTACATGATATTAGTTTTTGACTTAGCAACGCACAAAATGTAACTATTTAAATAGTTAATTTGCCACCAGTAAAAATTCTTTATCACTTAGCCCTTATTTCCTTACCTGAAGCCTTAAGTTACAACCCTTTGTCCCTTTGATAGTAGTTTCTAGGTAATTTGTATCCAATCGAGAGATGTGAGTATCCAAAACATCTAATATGTGATGTGTTATGTCTTGTCTATTTTCCGTTTTGAAAATTGACTTAAGTGTATGTCAAACTAGTTTTGCCACAAACTATTTTTATGCTAATGTTAAATGCCTCTAATTTGTATTATTGTCTAAGTTAAAAGCCATAGTTTAAGGACAGGCAAATCTCAAGTGTAGGGGTATTTGATGATGTGCAAAATCATATGGTTTTTAGGGGTCAAATCAGACGTTATTTATTGCATTTGAATCATGTATTGACCTTTAATCCTTTCTTTTTTGGCTTTTTAGGTGTTTAGGAATTGTTTGCTGCTCAAAACGTAGGAAACTCGGTCTCATTTGGACGAAGAACGAAATAAAAAAATAACTTTTAGCTTTGTGACCAGCATCTGTGACGCCGTCTTCCCATAATTGCCCAGAAAATGAGATTTTAAAGAAATTAATGTCAGGTCAGTATGTAGAGATGGGTATCATGACACCGTTACAACCTCATCGTGACACCGTCACACCACAAAGGTTGATGTTGGTTGTTGTCACACTATGACGGTGGAACAAAAAACCCTAAGACAATTGACAACGTGACAACGTCAAAGCTATAAGTTGGCACCATCACAAGCCTGAAGCCTATATATATTTTTTCCTTTTTTCATGTTTGTGTGTGGAATTATTAGAGATAACCCCTCCCTAATTTTAGCTATTTTCCTGCTCTTTTGTCCATAAGAATTCTCATGTATTGAAAAGATGAGTCTTTTATTTGAGCATTCAATTATGTTTAAAATGTTTTGTTTTATTATGTTGATTATTGATGTGTTTCAAAAGCTTTAAATTTATAAGACTAGAATTACCGATTATTAGATGGAAGCACACGGGTAAAGATAACCCACGTATGTAGTATAATATTTCAGGTAAGACCAGGTCGCCCACA
>BQNB010118606.1:0-17247 GCA_026074375.1 Tanacetum coccineum | reverse complement strand
ACAAATAGATAAATTATTCTCCGATATGATATACCGAACTTCACTTTTTTGGACTTCACCTATATCCATTGTACTCAAACGCTTTTTTGGAGTAATACAATTTACCGGGGAAACCCTTTACGAAAAAAAAATTGTAAGGAGAAAACACACTCAAAAAACAAATGGTCATGCGAATCAGGTTGAGTACCACATAAAGGAAACTAAAGCAGGTTTAAGTTAGTATTGCTACTAACATCCTATTGCATCAGCTTATCTTGAGTCTTGAGCTTGCGTTTCATAACCAACCAAAGGTGAATATATGGACGAGGAATTGGATCCGAAGACCAAACAAACATGAAACCCCACCTTTCATTAGCCTAGGTCGAATACAATCTAAGCCTTTGCTAACCCGAAAAAATAGAAATCATCATTAGATATATTGGGGGGGGGCCTCACACGAATCCCATCGGAAGCAACGCATTAGAAGGTTTGGAACATTTAAGATTAGACAACAATAGGGGGGGTATTTTAAAACCCAATCAGTAGGCCAACCTCACTATCCCACTTCATTAATCTCATTAAACTTTTGCCGAAAGCCCAAAGGACCAGCTTATAAAAAAAAAGATTTTAATTTTTTCCTCTATTCGAAATGAAGCTAGCAAGCTGGCTCAAAGCACACCAATTATCAAACCACGCATAGATGGTCACTCCATCACCCACACAAAACCAAATAAAATTCTTCAACTTCGCCCTATCATGCGTGAATTTATATGACATCGTATTGGTGATGGATCTAATGTCTTCGTTTGGTTTGATCATTGGTGCAACAACAACCCTTTGTCTAAGATTATCTTTACTCGGGATATATATCATGCGGGTTATGACTTGTCAACCAAGGTAAAGGATACTATTAGTAATGGGACTTGGAATTGGCCTCATGACTGGTTTATTAAATATCCTACTCTTAATTCGATAGTTGTTCTAAACATTATGCACAACACGTTGGATTTATGGAATGACATACTCATGATGGCTCAGTTAAATCCTTTTCGGTTGCTACTGTTTGGCAATGTATTAGACCGAGAGGTGAGAAAGTCAAGTGGTGTGATGTGGTGTAGTTTTCTATGTGTATTCTGCGACATGCTTTCCAATTGTGGCTGGTTGTTTGAAAACTCAGGATATGCTTCGTCATTGGGATGTGAATGATAATCTCCCTGTGCTGCTTTGCCCCTTGTGTGAGTCTCAACCGGATTCACATGATCATCTCTTCTTTGAATGCGTTTTTTCAAGGCAAGTGTGAGATTGCTTAAAAGTTTTTGTTGGTCTTCCACATGCTAATGCTTCATTTAGTGACATTATTGATCTTATCATTCCCATCTCTAAAGGACCATTTGTAGAAAGTGTCATTAGCAAAACTTGTTGTTACGGCCTTCGAACATTATTTTATTATTTTGGAGAAGGAATTGGCGAGTTTTAAAAATGCAAAAATGAGGACGTATAAGAATAGTCAGGAGGTGTATCAAATTGGCTTTTCGGCTTAAGCTCCTTTCATGTTGTTTTAAGAAGTCCAAAGATGGGATGATGTTTATCCATATTTGGGAGTTACCTGAGTCTCTTATCTGGTGATATGGGGTGTTTGTTTTTTATTATATTGATGAGCTTTTGCTCATATTTGATGTTAGATAAGTTTATTGCTTGTTCCTTTAGGTGGTTTTTCCTATTGGAGTTATTGTTGATGTTTAGTTAGTTGTTCCCGAGTGGCATGTCGCTTCGGGTTCTTAGAAGTTCAAGCTTTTCTTAAGGTTAATGTGGCATCTCAGTCACATTCCATTATACTCATTGGTTTTTTTTGTTAATATAATTTATCGGGGTTTAACCCTTTACCAAAAAAACGAAATAAATGGCCTGACCGTGTCGCTGTGTAGTGTTTATTTTTATGATTCAAATTTTAAATTTATATTTTGCCGACTTAACCAAAAACAACACATTAACGGGCAGTGTACCCGGTCGGTGGTAGATTCGTGGTAAGTAGGGTGTCGAACACTTGAAGCGAGGTTAAATCTTATGGAAAACTAGAAGGGGGGGTTGAATAGTTTACCACTTTTTAATTTAATATTTAAAATTTGTTTATAAAAACTTAGATTCGACTTTTTGTGAATTCAATACTTGCACAATATGAACAATGTAAATATGTAGAAGTAAATAAAAGATAAGAGTTGGAAAGATCAAACCGCAACACAAGGATTTATAGTGGTTCGGTTACGAAGCTCTTCTTCGGCCTACTCCACTCCCCGAGCACCAAACTCGAGAGTTTTCTTCACTATGTCAACAAGCTCCCTTATGGCGGAGAAAACCGTACACAACGTTGCTTATATCAATTTCCGACACTAAGCTAGATGTCGAGTTCTAATCTTAGCTAGAACCAATCTATCACAACACAACTTCACGACTAGTTCACGACTTCACAACTTCACAACTACTTCACAACTTCACTACACAACTTATCTTCACACCTTGATCACGACTACACAACTTCTTCAATCTTCACAACTTCACACCTTCACAACTTCTTCTCACCACACTACTTATATCACAACTATCTAACACTACTAAAAAGGATCACCAAGATCCAACTATACTTACAACAATCACCAAATCCTAACAACTACACAACTTTACAAGATTTACAAAAGATTTACAAGGTATGATATGGATGCAACAAGATTGCAATATGGATTTTGAGGTGTAATACTTCTTCACTAGATGATGGAAGTATTCTTCTCTTGCACTTGAGGAATTAAGCTTGGATCACTTGGAAACAAAGCTAAATGATTAAATGATTAAAGGATTTTAGGGAGGAAATGTGGGTTGTTTTAAGCAGAAAGAATGAGTGCAAAAGGTGAGAAAAATGTTGAGAAATAGTCCAGTATTTATAGGACAAGAAGGAGGAGCGGAGTCTATGGTCGGCCCCCTTAAATAGGGTGTCGGCTCCCTTATAATTAAGGGGGCCGCCCATGTATTTAAGGGGGCCACCCCTTTCAGACGCTCCTCTTTTTTGTCCTATCCATGGGAGGTGTTTACTGGACCTTTTCTAGCCGTTTTAGGTTTGAAAATTTGAAATTTAAAATGTTTATTTTGAATAAAACATTTCTTTTAAATGTAGAAAATGTTTTGTAAGTTTATAAACATGTTTACAACATTTTATAAAAGTTTGAGGTTGAATAAAAATTTCCTTTGATCATAAAATTCATTAAGCATTTATTTATTCATACCTTTAAGTGATGTAATTGTTGAAATGAGAATTTACTACTAAATACTTATTTACGTTTAATTTTAAGTTGAACGTTTTTATATTTTGTGATTATCAAAACGTAAAGATGTGAAAAAATATTATTAATGTTTTTAGGCATTATATTTTATCAACACATTTGATAGGGCCTAAGTTAGTGCAAGAAACCACTAAGAAGATCTCGCATGCGCGTGATCGCCAGAAAATTTATGCCGATAAGAGGAGGAAGCCTCTAGAGTTCAGTGTAGGTGACTATGTCTTGCTCAAGGTATCGCCTTGGAAAGGTGTGGTACGCATTGAGAAGAAGGGGAAACTAGCACCTAGATTTTTTAGACCTTTTGAGATCATTAAGAAGGTAGGCCAGTGGCCTATAGATTAGATGTACCTGAGAAGCTCGATGGTGTTCATGACACGTTCCACGTGTCGAACCTTAAGAAGTGTTTGGATGACCCAACACTGCAAGTGCCTTTGGATGAGATCCGAGTTGATGATAAGTTGAATTTTGTAGAAGAGCCTGTGGAAATCTTGGAGAGAGAGTTCAAGAAGCTTAAGCGGAGTAGGATTGCCCTTGTCAAGGTTCGGTGGAATTCGAAACGTGGACCTGAATTCACGTGGGAACGTGAAGATCAGATGAAACTTAAGTATCCGCATCTGTTTAGTTCTGTCAGTAGCTGAATTTCGGGGTCAAAATTCTTTTAAGGGGGTAGAATGTAACCTTTGCCATTTTTGTGTGTTTGAATGTTCTAATTTAGTCCTTTGACTATTTGACTTTTATCATTTTATGTTAGAACAAGTACCGTGTTGATGGTGTTGATTTATGTGATTAAGATGTTTTATGGTTATATGGAATATAATAATCCTTTTTAGAGGGTATTATTATGTTGGTTATCTTCCAGGTGGTCTGACCTGTGAATAGCGTGAAATGCCAAAAACGAGTCCCGACACGTCCGATAATGTTCAAAATGATTTTGGGGAGTTTAATGTGGAAATGAGTCGTGTAAATACTCTAAGTTATGGGAAAAGTATTTTTAAAGTGAATAAAAATACTAAGAAGCTTTGGAAAATATTTTACGATCAAGGTTTTTGAGTTTTAAGTGAACCCGACAAAAAAACGACATCCCGAGACCCTCCTAGGATACCCTAGCCAGTTCTAGACAAACAAGGGGACAATATGGTTTGTTTTTTTGCTATGTGGTCTAACCTTAGTACTATATACATTTGTTTTTATCCTAAACACACACAATGCATGATTTTAAAAACCATTTCTCCTCTCTTGCTCTCCCTTGAGTTCGTTCGACCAAAAACACACACACACACTCTTATAATTTTCAATCTTTGATCAAAAATATGAAGATTTGCGGAGTCGTAGGTTGATTCTAGTGTTCGGGTTTTAGTTTAAACTACGTTTGGGTAGTCGATTTGCGCCCGTTCTCGGTTTTCAAAACCCTCTTTGTAAGTTTTATAAATTTTTATTTAACTTGTACTTTTATGTGTTAGATGATGCATACAAGCTAGTTGTACGGTGTGTTTTTAAAAATTGAAAGCGAAAACTTTACGAATGAGTATAAAGGGTTTGGTTTGGGGTTCAAACAAAGGGAAAAAGAAATGAGGTTTTGTTAGTTTTATTGTCGTGGTTGTGATGGTTGAAAAACATTTATTTTCTATTTTCTTATTTTGGATATTGGATTATTTGGCTTATTATTAAGCAATTTTCGAGCTTATTTGGGGCTTATTAGCTCACGACAAAACGGGAAAATACAAGAAGGGTATTTTTAGTTATTTACCTCTTATGTTGTATTTTTGTGGACTATTTTGATAGCTTATGGTGATAACCGGGTATACTACGTAGCTTATTAGCTTACTTTCGAGCTTAATAAATTGGTTTTTGGGAGCTTGAGGGCTCATGGCCCAATAAGCCCAATAAGTCGTGGCTTATTGTAGGCTTATTGTGGTCCGGATTATTTTATTAGCTATTGTTTTGGGCTTATAATTACTAATGGGCTTTAGTATTGGGCCTAAAGTATATATTATACCTATGAATATCTTAACGGATCCCAATAAGCGTAAGCTAGTCGTTTTATGAGATTTGACGGACTTTTGGAAAGCGAAACATACTTATGAATTGATATTGGAAGTCGTTTGGGAAATACGTTTTGGTAAACATTGAGAAATATAGATTTTTGGCATATTGTTGGAAAATGGTGAATTTGGGAAAAATTGTTTGAAAATAAGGTTTAAAACCTTGGAAAACGTTGTATAAACATACGGGTCATGTCGAAATTTTGTAAAAGTCTATACCTAAATTTTTTACTCAAAACCTGATTTTTTGATCTAATAATAAAATTTTATTATTTTATTATTTTAAAAAGTTAACTAAAAGACGAAAAAATATAATTTTCTCGAAATTTCTTTAAAGTGTTTAGCATAAATAAATGTTTCATTTTCTATAAGCTATACGATTAATTAATGGTAACTAAGAGTACCGAATGGGTTTACGAAAGTATAATTATAAGTGTTTATTATAAGAATTTTCTTATATTACTCTACTATATTACTAAATAGTATAAGTATATATATTATACTAAGGTATAGGTTGGAAGTATGATATATTTTTTAAGATAAGCTGTCAGCCATCACACCACTGAAAAAGTTAAGGGTGACCGTACAACGCGCATCTGACCACTATGCATCAAACCAGAAATACTGTTTTGGAAATAAATGTCTAAGTGGAAAATTAATTGGACGAGGTCGTGTTCGGACGTTGTTGCATTTGCTTGTGTGATATTGAGTTTGCTTCTTGAGGTGAGTTCTCGTAGCCTCACTTTTTAAATCTTTCCCATTTGGGGAAAATGATACTCAAATGTGTTTTGAACTATTTTTCTGAACTGTGTGAAATGTGGTTTTGGTTTTTGGGATAATTTATGGGCTTATGATTGCTATGTGAATATTATGTTGTATGATTGTTCCTACCTGCATCGAGGTGCATGGCAATGTGTGTGATTAGCATGGAATTGCTATGTCTGTGAAGGGTCTGCCCTATTGTAAATGCTCCAGCTGGTAGGCTTTTAGGTGCATATGACCTCGGGGTTGCGACCCCAAGAGAGTTGGTACATGCTGGTGATAAGACTAGCGAGGATGCTAGGTCTTGGTACATGATTAGCGGGGATGCTAAGTCATGGGTTTGAGATTGTTTTCATATATTCACTGTCATATAGCACAATTGTCCAACTGGTTGAAATATTGGCACAGCAACTGGGTTTTCTCTAAACCTGCAAGCTCACCAACAATATTGTTGACGTTTTCGAGTATCATTTTCAGGTGAAGAGAATGATCGTTAAAGTTGAGATGTGTGATAGCAGACTCTAAGTGTATCATGTATGGATCATGTATGAGAGATCTTGCTTTTGAAGTATGTTATGGATTTGTTTTCTTGAGGATTGAGATTTAAGACTGTTTGGACCCCTAAGTGGGCATTTGGATTTGTAAGTGACTATGTGATGTGTTCTTGTTGGGATTTCACTCAAGTCTGTACTTGAGGTGGATGATCATCATAACACTTTTTCATTAATGCATTTTAGAACTTCTTTATTTTGTATCTTGTGTTATGATTGATCATTTGTGTTGCATTCCCATGTTTTCGCCTATGACGGGGTCGAATGAAATTCTTCATTAAGATAGCTTCCTTTGAAGCCTCACAAGCTGTAATATACTTGGACTCGCATGTGGAGTCTGCCACTGTATCTTGCTTTAAACTTTTCCATGTCACCGCTCCCCCATTCAGCAAGAATATCCAACCATACTGTGAATGACTATCATCTTTATCTGTTTGCCAATCTTGCATTACAATAACCAGTCACTCTGAGTTCTTCTTCTCCACCATAAACTAAGAACCTGTCTTTAATATTTCTTAAATACTTAAGAATATTCTTTACAGTTGTCCAATGACCTTCACTAGGATTATGCTAATGTTGACTCGCCATGCTCAAAGAAAAGGAGACATCAGGCCTTGTACACGTCATGGCATACATGATCGATCCTACAGCTGAAGCATATGGGACTCGACTCATTCTGTCCAGTTCTTTATTAGTTTTCAGAAATAGATCCTTACTAATCTTTATGCCATGATGTAAGGGTAGATTCCCTTTCTTGAAATTCTCCATTTTGAATCTTTTCAAAATTTTATCTAAGTATGTGTCCTGACTAAGTCCTATAAGACGTTTTGACCTATCTCTGTAAATCTTTATACCAAGAATATATACTGCATCTCCCAAATCTTTCATAGCGAAACATTTCCCCAATTAGTCTTTTATACTTTGTAACGTTGGGATATCGTTTCCTATGAGTAATATATCATCCACATATATTACCAGGAAGACTACAATACTCCCACTGACTTTGACATATATACAGGACTCATCTTCGCTTCTAGAAAATCCAAACTGTGTGACTTTCTCATAGAAGCAAAGATTCCAGCTACGAGAAGCCTGTTTAAGTCTATAAATGGCCTTTTGAAGCTTGCACACTCTTTTAGGATACTTTGCATTTTTAAAACCTTCTGGTTTTGCCATAAGCACATCCTCTATCAGTTTTCCGTTAAGGAAAGCGGTCTTGACATCCATCTGCCACATTTCATAATCATGAAATGCAGCTATGGCAAGCATTATCCTAATTGAATTTATTTTTGCTACTGGTGAGAAGGTTTCCTCATAATCAATCTCGTAGGTTTGAGTATAACCCTTTGCTACCAACCTAGCTTTATATGTGTGTACTTTCCCATCCATGTCTGTCTTCTTCTTGAAGAACCACTTACATCCCACCATCTTAAGACCAGGTGTAGTGTCAACCAAATTCCAAACTTGGTTGTCATACATAGACTGAATCTCGCTTTTCATAACCTCCTTCCACTTAGCAGCCTCAGGGCTTGTCATCGCTTCCTTGTAGTTAGCGGGCTCATCCAATTCACTTAGTGTACTATCACTAATCTTATCCTCTTTAATATGGAAACCATAGTAGAACTGAGGAGGCTTGCTGACTTTACCACTTGTTCTGCGAATGGGTAAGGATATATCATCAGGCTCAACAGGTGTCACCACCTTTGGTTAAGTGTTAGTGTTCACTATAGGTTCTTCATCAGCAGACTCTTGAATTTCTTCAAGGTCTATCTTACTCCCACTGTCCTATTTATATATCATTTCTCTCTCAAGGAACACTCCTCTTCGAGCTACAAATACCACATTATCCTTGGGTTTGTAAAACAAATATCTAAATGACTCTTCTGGATAACCGACGAAAAGACACTTTTCAGATCTGGCTTCTAGTTTGTCCTGAGGTTCTCGTCTAACGTTAACCTTACAACCCTAGATTTTGATGTGCCTAAGAGAAGGACGTTTTTCCTTCCACATCTCAAAAGGTGTCTTCGAAACCTTCTTAGTGGGTACAAAATTTAAGATACAGGCGGCTGTCTCTAATGCGTAACCCCATAAGCTTATTAGAAGTGTTGCTCGACTCATCATAGATCGAACCATGTCTAACATGGTTCTATTTCTCCTCTTAGCAACTCCATTTAGTTATTGATGACATCAAATAACGTCTATTTATAGCATCATTTATCCCATGTTATTAACCCATTTTGTATAGTTATTGCAAAGAATTGTTACTTAATCGTTTATTTTTGAGAATTGCAGTAATTATTGAGTAATTGATGGAAGTTAGCAAAAGCGCATTCTGGAGCTTGAATGAAGATATTTTGAAGATTACTATTCTAAAGACCAATATGCCGTATCCATCAAGGAAGATACGGCGTATCCGTGCCTGCACTCACCAAAGACCACAGAGGAAAAATCCAATACGCCGTATCCAGAGAGACTCAATACGCCGTATTCAAGATATAGTATTTGAATATTCTGGAATATATCAAGCGCGGTCCCTACTCTAAGAAATCCCCAATACGTCATATCTAACACTTGGATACGCCGTATCCAACCGACTTTCAGACCTTATAAATAGAAAACTCAAAAACGAGTTTTCATGGTGCTAAATCATATTCTCGATACCTAAACCATAAAAGTCGATTTTCAGAGGAGAAAAATAGCAGAAGAGGTCGAGCAACGTTATCAATTCCATAGGAGACAACGTGTAATTCCATATACTTTAGTAATTGTTTAGTTTTTGGTATCATTCGTTAACTCGGTTAGTTTACCTTGGCTAAATAATTGTTCTTGTATTTATTATGACGTTTGAAGGCTAATACCTTTGGTATTAGCCATTATTATGAAGATCTGAATGTTTGGTATTTGTTTATCTTGATTTCTTGATTTATCGTTGTATGCTTGTTTATGTTTATCAATTTATACTTGTTTACACGCTTTTGTATGCGACCTATCATTCAACTGGATCTAGTGAAGCGGACCAAGTAGATCTAGAGTCTGGGATAGCTCTCCATATAGTAATTTATACATCTAGAATTATAGTTACACAAATATTGTCCTTCTAAGTATGTGTCTAGGATACGCTTCGGGCTTAACTAGTTAAGTGGATATTGCCAATGGTTTATTGATCGTGTTGACTAGCAGGTGACCTAGATAATTCAACAAGTAATGTTCTGATTCCATTGGATAGTTGGACAAGTGGACTACTAGTGTATAAATTACCATTAAGCGGTAAGTGGGTAAAGTCTCTATGAGCTAGGGTTTAACAAGATCACCATTGCTTTAATCCCTAAGATAGATTATAATCAGCAAATAAGGATGCTTTATGCGGATGCTTTAATTGTGACAGAATTAATGTGTCTAGGTCTTAGGATGATGTAACGCCTAAGTCTTAAGAATGATATGCCACCTCGAGAGAAGAAATCATTGCACTTAATAAACAAACCAACTTTCTAATCGGATTAATAATGGTTAATACAGTTTTTTTATATAAGGTTCGACCGCTCTTTTATCTTTTGTTAATTAGCTTTCGTGGGTAAAAGTGCCTTAAATTGATTATAGTCACCAACCAAACCGTGCCGGTCTCTCAGGCTGAAAACCCCCTTTTCCAGTTAGAATTAGGATTTAGACTGACATAGGTTTAGAATAGAGTAGAATTAACATAGATTAGATAACCAAGATATTAATTAAATTGATAGATTTAACCTCGCTTCAAGTGTTCGACACCCTACTTACCATGAAACTACTACCGATCATGTACACTGCCCGTTAAAGTGTTGTTTTTGGTTTAGTCGGCAAAATATAAATTTAAAACTTGAATCAATAAAATATACACCACACAACGACCATCAAGTTTTTTGGCGCCGCTGCCGGGGAGTGAAAATTAATCTTGATTTTTATTTGATATTTTGGTTTTTAACTTTAGATTAGATCTAACCCATAGAATTAGTGTAATTTAGATTAGTGTATATATCCTTGTATATTCTGTAATATTTGTATATTTGTCTTTAACTGTTTGCTTGTATATTTGTGTGCTTATTTGCTTGCGTATTTAATTGTTATTATTAAATACACTGTTCTGGTCGACAATTGAATACGGCGTATCCACTTCCATCGGATACGCCGTATCCACTTCCATCGGATACGCCGTATCCATCTTTCTGTCCAATACAGCGTATTCATCCCATCAGATTAATATGGCGTATCCACTTTCATTGGATACGGCGTATCGATCGTCTGGAACAGAAACTGAAATCTTGGTTTTCCTATTTGATTTTTCATGCTAATTTTTTCTATCTTTCTTCAGAGAAAATCCTGGTGATATTTTTACCTGTGTTACAGAAAGTACTTATCAGAGCTAGTTGGTTGAAGAAGGAATTACAAGACGTCATGGCTGAACCAATTCTATTTGATAACTTGGAAAAAGCTCCAACTGAATCAAATCTTTCTATCACCAGTAACGACATAAACATTGAACTCAGCAAGGAATTTTTGATGGAATTAAGAAAGAACATATATCATGGAACGTACAATGAAGACGTGGTAGATCACATTGTTAAGGTACTTAAAATGGTTGATTTGATTTACGTTCCCGGCGTGGATTCCCATCAACTGCGAATGAAAATATTTCCTCTCTCGTTGGCCAATGATGCTAAAGAATGGTGGATTAGTAAGGAAATCACCACTTGGGAGGAACTTGTTGAGAAATTCTTCTATAGATTATATCCCGAATCATATGATGGAGAAGATGAAATGTTGGACGAAGGATAAAACTAGGGGATTGATCCACTTGAATTCTTGTCAAACATAAACACATCATTCAAAAACCATAAGAAAGTAGATGGAAGGACTCAAAAGGCAATATTTCACGCTTGGATGAATGGAAATTATAATAAAAGATATGTGATAACAGTATTTCGAGCAGTGATGAATTGAAGGAATCTAGATATGAAAACCCGTCCAACATTGCTACTTATTCATTCTTCAAAGCCTATGAAGTGTGGGAGATTGAAAAACAAAGTCTAACAAAGCGCAAATATAGCAATGCATCTAATTTTATCAATGAGCTACCTAACAAAAGAAGGTGCAAAGCAGAAAAGTTTGAAGCCATTCAATACTCGCTTGGACCCAATGAAGAATATATCGCTATAAGAAGTTATAAATATGATATTTGGGAGAGAAATGAAGATAATATGTCCAAAATCTATCAAGATATTTTTCATAAAATGGACGAAGGATGGAAGGTAACGCGCACCAAATAAGAGAAGCTAAAGAAAAGTCTAACTTAAAGACTTCATTGTAAACAAAAGTGCTTCCCGGGAGACAACCCAGATTGTTGTTTAATTTTGTTATCGAGTCTGTCTTCCCAGACTTTAATACGGCGTATCCGCCCCATACCATACGGCGTATTGATTGTCTGGACGTTATCAGTCTTTATTGCACTTTAAAAACATTATTGTCAGTTCTGGAATACGGCGTATTCATTAATTTGATACGGCGTATCCACCAGACTGACCCGTAATTAGTTTGTTTAGTTTAAATTAACCGTAGATACCAAGATAGGAATGAACCTGTTTTTCCTATATTTTCTACAGGACCTCGTTAAAGAAATATCGACGAAGTTGGTGGAATATATATTATCTGGAATCTTATGTGTGGTTGAAGTCATGCTGGAATTCAGACGCTTTTTCAATACATAATCTCGCTCATAAACGCAACTTGGAGAATCTACCGAGCAAATATCAGGGGAGTTTCTTATTCTAATTCTTTTTAAATTCCCGTATTTAATATTTTATATATACAACGAGGACGTTGTATAATTCAAGTGGGGGATGGAATTAGAATATTTACATGTCCTATTTTTTACACTAAAATGCTTAAATTATGCTCAAATTTAAAATCTTTTCAAGCATGCTTTTGTGAAATTACATGTTACATAACCCGCACACAAACTCAATTAGTCAAAGTATTATTAACTTCCAAATACCACAAACTCAATTAGTCATTTAGACTCTAATCCATGATAATCAACAATGGATTTGATCACTAATCATCTTGATGCAAACAAGCTAAGTGCTTTGCATCTTAAGTAAAGCATATCCCATAACGGGAAAGGATGCGTTTACGCAAAGTGGCATTTGACTTAGTTTGACCAATCAGGGAGTAAAGCCCGTTACGTGATTAGGAACGACGTAAATCCGGATTAAGGTCAAATAAATACTTTGCTTGTTGGTATGTTGAAAACATGATCATACTAGGTTTAGAAAGAAGTATCGGCCTTGGCTAAAGGTGTTTGATAAAAGATTTTGAGTTGACATTTTATAGAAAAATGAGAGGATTCGTTTGTGCTCCTCTCTAAGTCTAAACCTTATTTGAAGTGTTCCCAAATGCTCAAATATCATGTTCATACCTTTATTGAAGTTTCCAGGTGTGTCAGGTAAGAGGAAAGCCGACAATTGTAAAATCTGTAAAACGGACTTCGCGTGTGGCGCGCTGGCCATGCGTTGATGCGTGCCCATCGTGCCAGACATAAAAGTCCGATTTTACAGATTTTGGCTATCGTTTGTGATTTTATATTTTTCGAACATTTATTTGTCATCGTTAAAACATAAAGAAGATCCTAGTCAATGTTGCACCAACACTGTGTATTCATCTGTTATGTCTTATAGTTCGTGTTAGTTTGATATCATCCTGATATCATTCTTTGTCTGGTATATACATTGCAAGATTGATCTCTTTATTCAATCTTGCTAGGGTTTCTGAGTGTTGAGTGATTTGTAGTGAGGTTGATTGCGATCTACTTAGTGGGGACTAATCATTGTCTTTTGTATTGTCTAGCTAACTCCTGTTTGAGGACTAGTCTTCTTGTATTCATTCATTAATAAAATAGCACAGGAAGATGTTGGTTAAGTGCAAGATTTGTCTTCTTGGTATTGTTTTGATATTGATTACAATATATGAAACTGTTTTTAATGCCTTTTAAGCTTTTCTAATTTTCTTTTTCCTGAAAAGTAAAATCTTATTCTCGAGGAATAGGTTAATTATAGAATGCACAATCTGGAATTCCATTCTAAATGATCTACTCATTATATCGTACAATGTAGTTACTATATGCAACTTTTTCTAAAAGATCTAAATTGACTGGAAAAACTAAAAATCTTTACATTTTTGAGTGTCGACTAGTCTTTTCTCAGGATCAGCGCCAAACAATGCTCAGTTTTTCTTTGTATATCGTCTAAGATGGAGACAAGAGGGGGTTAGGATGGGTACATCCCCCCAAGTGTAAAAAGATTATACTGTAAATATTTTGAAATATATATGTGGATATTTTTTTGTAATATGTCCCCCTAACAAGCTGATTTATATTGTCATTTCTAAAAATTATTGACGTATGTCCCTTCGACAATAACTTTCTAAATCCGTCCCTGCATATTGTAAGAGTTGAGATTAAACCTATGAACCCACACAAAGACATGCGTGTTAGGAAATTAGTTGTCTGTGAGGTTTGAACCTGAGACATCCACCTGGAAATCTCAACCCCCACCACTAGGCCACACTTTTGAAATTATTACTATGAGCAACTTTATTCTGTTTTCTTTTTACAAAAAATTAATTGCAAAATTAAAGCTATCAAATTAATTGTAACATGTGTCATATATACTCGCAACTTGTAAAAGAGTGTAGTAGTGCATTGACTAAGCACGAGAAGGCTCGCTCGACATTGACCTTAAATAACCATTTATTACGAAATGATTTGTTGCTTACAACAGAACTGGCTCGAGTCTCTAATGACGAGTTCACATAACATTGGAATAAGGCACTCAAAAATGGCACGTCGTCACAAGTGCACAACCGATCCGAGCTACTTTTAAGTTTAACTAGATGGGTCGGAATTTGTGATTTTTTTTCATTTCAATAAGCTAGTCGGGTACCCGTGCGTTAGGACGACGAGTACCCTGCAATATACTTTATTTACGATTAAATGTTATGCCAAAAATTGTTACGAAATAACTATAAGTATCATCTTACAAACTTATATATTAAAATAAAAATATTAAAATAAAAATATTAAACTAAAACTTTCCTTATAAAATGAGATATAGTATACCCTACACACAAAAATATCAACAATGATTATACTTAAGTGATTTATTGAGTAATATATGGTCCAAACTCTTTAATTCATTCAAGATTATCTTTCATATATTCATTCAAGATTAGCTTAAAAAACCCTTTATATTGATTTCTCATATCCTTCTTACCTCGATGTTAGCATATCCATTTTACATGTCGTGCAAATTTTAAATAGAAAATGAACAATGACTTGGGCGACACGCTTGTTGGTTTTGGCATCCTAATAACAGTACAAAAGGTTGTTTCTATACGAAGGCGATAAGATTCGAGAATGGATTTGGTTTATTTTCTAAACCAATATACCACCTCAGTTACTTCGTAGTTTTATTAATTCTGTCATTTAAGGCATGTTATAAGTTGCTGCATTTCGCCTGGCTTTCATGATATATATGATGTTCTGTTTTAACCTTTAACAATAGTACATTCTTAAGTGATGCTCATGATAAAGTTTCCATTTACGTGTGCAGACTTCGGTTGCAAATTTGTTGGTAAAACAAATTTGATGATAGGTGCGGATCTCATTGGTAATGTATGCTTTCTCTTAATGGGTTGTGAGAAATGATTGACATTATGTTCAAGAAAGTTTCTACAAATGAGGACGAAGGCATAATAAAGTAAAACTTTTTATCTTTTTGTTTTTGGATTTTTTTTTACATTTATGTAATAAAAGATTATTAATTGTTGTCGCGGATCTCATTCATTTTTGCAGCTCTTATCAGAACTTCTTCCATTAGATCAACGAGCTTGTGAGGATGCCTACATGACTTCTTTAACAGTTCGTGCACTTCTTTGGTGGTCGCTTATTGAAAGGTGATCGTGATGTGCATGACGCTCGGCCTTAGATACTCTAAGCAGTTATTTCAGATTTACCAAGACAAAGGAGGTCCTTATTTTCTCCTGCATTTTTCCCTTACCCGAATAATATGTCCAAATTTAAATGATACGCTCGAACTTAGTGGGGTTGTTTTCAGCTCTCTTATTCTTGAGCAACTTATTTATGTTTAGAACATCACCTGGTAAACACTAAAGTGAAGAATTTTGCAGTTCCCCGTTTTCCAGCTCATGCTCTACACACAAATAAGTTGCTCGAGAATAGGCGGGCTGAAATGCAAGGCCACCAAGTTGCTCTTTTTGGGCTTACATGAATGTCATTATCCGGGTTAGTCAAAAGCACACGGGCTAATAAGGATCTTCTTTTTCTAGTAAATCTGGAGTAAGACGATTTGAGTTGTCAGTCATATCGGCTATTAGTAGAAATAGCGGATATGAACGACATATCAAGTGATCTAACCAACGTCCCCTGACTCTGTAGCTAGGCCCCTGGACACTTATAAAATACTTTCATACTTATGTCGCTTGACATTCTTGTGTATTGTGCAACTCTTGGTTAACGCAAATTTCAATCGACTTTCAATGCCTCTGAAGATGATATTTTTAAATATCATTAAAATGACGTTGCTTTTTAGTTATTGAAATTGTATTTGTCTTACCTAAAATTATTATTCTATAAATATTTATCTTTTAAATCTTTACAATGTCTTACGAACTTTGATTATACCTATTATTGTTAGCTAATTTGATGTGCTTCTCTTTGTTTCTCTTTTAAATGCGTATTTATTTCTATCGAAACTGTTCGGTTTATGGTCTTGACTAAAAGCAAAGGAGCACTTTCACGTATTTAGATGAGGAAAATTCTTATGTTTACTTTTTTAATCCAAGAAGTTTTTCTTACTTTATACACAATAGGTCATCGATTCAGCATTGGCTAAAAAAGGGGATAAAATCCCCAATAAGTAGTTCAAATCATTTTATCAATATGAGTGTTCTCTATTGATAAAAATTATTTATTTGAAACCATCTCTATATTAACATAGTGGTAGAAAGAGTACCATGCTGCGTCTGGACTTCAAACAGTTTAGCTTTAACCATGTTAATGGGCCCATATTATTGGTTGATAGAGAATCAAAGTGGATTTTCCAATAAATTACGAAATGCTATAGTTCTTACATATGATTTCTGAATTTATTCAGAAGTAATTCGCGAGATCATGCACCCTTCTTTCTTAGGTATAACTTTCCTAGTTATAAGAGAAAAAGTACATCTGGTTGGATCCAGCCTATTCTTGAAATAAACAACTCGCACACACTCCCTTTCCAAAAAAGATCAAGACCCCAAGCACTACACTTAGATTTATTAGATTTGTTGCAAAAATATCGGTATTAAACCCGAAACTCCCGGCGGATGGCCATTGGCCCAAAGAAAGGAAAGAATCGGTTACATTTTTCATATGATCTCCTCTATAGATAGACTAAAAAATCGAACAGAGTTCTTTTTGTATTACTTTGCCCTATATATATTTCTAGTTTCCTACTTTCTAAATCGAATCAAAAATATATTCGATTTAGAAATATTGAATTA